>JACCGJ010009239.1:0-22347 GCA_013407085.1 Atriophallophorus winterbourni
ACACGCCTGTGTTACTTACGAATCAACCCTGGTAGTGGTGGGTGTTTTCAAGCACACCTCCGAAAGAATCTGGGCACTCGTTTCGACTTGGTCGACTATCGACCTGTGATACTGATACTGATACTGATACTGATACTGAAACTGAACTGAACTGAACTGAAACTTCCGGAAACTGCGCGGCTAGTTCAAATTTGTTGAATTTTCCAAGCTGTCTCAAAATCATTACTATATTGTACTACTGTCGAATATGGTTGCAAATTGCTCACTATTTTTTGCAATATATGTATCCAATTCATTACTTGAATATAAATATTTCTATTCTATATATCTGCTTGATGGCTCATATTACTTTCCCAAGCCTGCTTGCTTGCTGTGGTAAGCATTTTGTCAAAGGAATCGAATGATGTACCTGCCAGCAATGGGCTCCACATAAGCTCTTAGGTATATCGAAGTGACATTGTACAGAGCGTGCAGCCCATATATGGTTTGAATGGGCCTGTATAGATCGCAAAGAAGTTGCTAGGGCTGCTTATCGTAAGCAAATTTCTCTGTTACGACAGAGAACGTCAGGAACCCATCCAGAAATCCTGTTCGCAAGTTGCGGCAACGCTGAAACTATTCCTGCCCCTGCCGGCGGTCATACGTAGGCAGCAGGCGAAATACCAACACTGTTAGCCAGTGTAATGAAGGTCAACGTGCTCAAAAGCGCGCTCACCTACAAGCAAGGAAACCGAGCCGCATCTCAATAATATCGCGGCAATTAATACAATTGGCTTCACTCGGCAGTGAATTGCGAAAGTTGCGAAAATACTCTGTTCCTGACAAAAATATGAAAACTAGGACCAGAAATATTCCTATCCTAAGCGCACAAAAGACTTAAACGGGAGGCTAAATCACGACGCATCTTAGATCGCCAATATGTGCAAAAGCTATTGTGTTTAGCAGACCTTAAGCCCAATCTTCATTCAGTTAGGTGGTCATAGAATCGGTATGTGTAAGTAAGATCGAACAAAGACAATCTTAGTCGAAATAAAAAAAAAACAAAAAAAATCGGGAGACTTTCCCTTCAAAAAGCGACATACATGCCAATACCAATGGCTTCTATAGATTAGTGCCAGGCAGTCGCCAAGCTTAGGTAAAATATTTACCGTTTCAACTTTCGGGTGGAAACGTAGCAAAACCGAAGGAAACCCCCTGTAACTCCAATGGAATAACTTCCCCGCCAACAGTGATATTCTATCAAGACGCTCAAGGTTTTGGGTAGAGTAGAGAGTACTCAAAGAGGATCTTGGCTTTGTAATACGCTTTAACGCCAATGCATTGAGGGACTTTTAAGCGACGTCGTCCGGAGATTCCACATACAGTACTAAGTATACCCACATTGGGATCATACCAAAAATACTCGGTAAGACCTAGGGTTTTGCGCACCTAAGGTTCTCCAAAATAAGGCGCTGGGTACATCAAAATGCTGTAGGCATACTAAACACAAATGCTTGTAGCGTGCGTAGTAAATGGCTTGAATTAATACAGAAAGCCTCCAAAAGTAAATCTAGGATCATAGGTGTGTCGGAGACCAGGCTTCACAGACAGGCTTCAAAATACAGACACTATTCCCGTTAATCTTCTTTCGACTTATACAGCCTTCAGATCCGATAGACCAGACGGTAGACGCGAAGGAAGAGCTCTAATTCTTCTACAGCATGGTATTGAATACCAAAACGGGCGTCAAAATGGCCACTTTTGTCATGCAGCTGGTCTCGACAATCGGCGCTGACTTTTAGCTATTTTTTGCATTAGGCTGTTTGTACAGAGCACGAAGCGCTTCTGAAAAGGAAGACCAGGAACTTGGAACTTCTTACCAGGTTGCTTAGAACAGCTCGACGAGTCTAATAGGTTATTTTAAACTACCGGGTATTGACTAGGATACTCAGACGACCTCTGATAAATTTCCCAGGTATATCTCGATTGGTAACAGCCGGGTGTGATAGTAGTAATGAGCACCTACTATTATCTATAAAATACTCACACATTGCATGCGTCTCAAATAGCCTCTGACAACCAAGTTTAACTCCTGGCCTGAACGAATGGCTTCCACAAGCCCGGCGGAACTGCTCCTACTGACACGAGATGAAGCGAAGGCGTGTGAGTGGCGCATTAAAACCAGTTTGCTCCGGGTAGATGAAGCTCGTCAGCCACTGGCAGTCAATCTAAAGGAAGGAAAACCTAGACTCCCGAACCCCGCTAACTTGCGTTGTTAAACGATTGCGGGAAAGGCTTCGAGAGAAATCCCTAAAAAAATCCGAGCGAAGTCAAGTGTTCGGATAACTGGCGCACAGTGCTTTTTATCTGTAAACTCCCTGCTGCGTTGTTGGTTGCACTTGGTTGTGCAAAGGCTAGAGAGGTGTACTGGAACAAGCGCCAAGTATTGCTGCGGGCATCACCTGTATACTATTCCCAAGAAACCTCATTAAAATGTCTTAATATATCTCTTAGCTCTTTTCTACGGCGTTCCCGATACACAGTAGAGCGTCACGGACATTTTACCCGTTTACCCGCCGCATTATGTTACATGTACCGTATTTTTCGGACTATAAGGCGCACATAAAAACAATAATTTTTACGAAAAAATCGGCAGTGAGCCTTACATTCCGGTGCGCCTTAGTATGTGTGAACATTCACTATTCATACACAAGGCGCACCGGGATGTAAGGCTCACTGCCGATTTTTCGTAAAAATTATTGTTTTTATGTGCGCCTTTTAGTCCGAAAAATACAGTATGTATGAAATCACAAGCCTGATCCAGGCCTCACAGTCAATGACTGCACGTTGGCCAAGTTACTGTCAGCTTTCCCACGCATAGACATGAAGGAAAACAATAGTAGTGTGACTACAGCGTGTGTTCGCATGCAGCTCGCTAACGGTAGCAAATCAATTTATCATGGTGCAGCACTGAATCACTAACCGACAAAATATCCATGTAAAGCGATCTTGGATTAGTTTTTTAATCAACCTGCTAAATCCTTCTATACTCGATGATATATATCTTCCTAGAACAGTTGACAACGAAAATTGCTCGTAAATAGCTACTTTAGCTCATCAACTGAAAAATCTCTACTAGCACTAAGCAACATTGTCCCGAAGTCTCACAGTGAATTTAATGTAACAAATTTGTTAAGGAATGCAGTGATTGTTCATCGATAAAAACAAAACCTCTGAACTGTTTAAGACATTTGAATGGAACTATTTTCGACTAATTGAAATGCATGAATCATTTAGCATGTAATCGCATCGGGTTTGATCACTTCACAACATTCTAGCATCACAATTATCGTATTTCGGGATTTTTTGTAATCCCAGGAACTCATCAACTGTTTCTTTATTATCGTGAGCACCCATTAGTACGCACTCGCAACGATGGTTTACGCGATATTTGTCTGAAAGTATAATTTTAATCCAGTCAAAATGCATCACAATCATCGGCAGTATCAAGTTGCCCAAACCGAGATAAGATTTCCTTTACTCGTTGTGCAGACGATAAAATCTTTCTTCATTGGTTAAACTGGGTAGGTCAAATAATCTGGATGCAGAACCAAACAGTATTGTTTGTTGACTATCCCTGAATCGAAATTTTACAACAGCTTAACAACATTTACTTTCCATTGACGTATTGTCTACTACTATATTTTCTTATTGCAATCAGGTTGTAAATTTTTCTGTTTCAGCTTACTTGTGATGCAAAATAATACATCACAATATAACCCATCAGTCCAATATGATTCATCTTTAAACTCCATCCATGGCTTAACTTTCAATTTGAATCCATGCGTCAATACCTCTTCAAATACTCCTACGCCACTCAATTACAACTGCGCGGACTCCTCGAACCATCACCTAAATGTTAACGGTGCCAAAAATATTCACTCCTCCCCTCTCCTTTTGAATTTTCTTCGGCAACGTTTTTTACGTTTGCCGTTGAGTAGAAATGTGATTTGCGAGGGATGGCTGATGAAACGTGGTGAACACATAAAGAACTGGCGTCGTCGATACTTTAAATTGCGCGAGGATGGTACTTTCCATGGCTATCGATCCCAACCCAAGGTCTGAAATAACGAACTGTAACCCGTTTATTTTTAATATAAGTGGTTTATCTGTTTTACCACCCTGATGAAGATCGTTGAATATAAACGCTCGAGATCGCTTAACCCTTTGTCTACGGGAATTGGTTTACGTATTTTATGATATTTTTGTGTTTCTGCTTAATTATGACATAAATAAAACAGATGATTAATTTTTATGGATCGGATGCCAGACGCTGCGTAACAAGTGCACTCCGATGGTGACTGAAGCTACCGACGGGAGCTACTGAGCAATCGACTGCTTGTTTGAGGTGGTAACTAGAGTTAAAATCGAAATGTCTTGTTCATTCATGAACATTAATCTTTCATCGATTGCCTTTTTTCTTGGTTTGCTTAGTTTATTTTGTGATAAAAAGTTAAACTGAGAACTTAGTCGCGTCACGATACGTCTCCATTTGTCTGTAATTACAATTTTTCTTTCAAGTGCATTGTCATGTTTGCTAGTCAATGCTCAGCATTTGATGCGGGTGCATCTGCTGCCATACTGAAATTTATTTTGGATTGTTACTGGAACTCTACTATTAAGACTATCGGCTAACGGTATTTTTTACTCACGAATACCTTATTACGTGTTTGCTTTTCTGCCGCTTTCCACCGAAAAAATCTGTACGCTCTATTGTTTCGTCAGCCACTTGCAGCCTATACAAAGTGACCTGAATTGAACTTCGAAAAGCATATGTAGTTATGATAAAATTGGGTCCTGCATAAGCTAAACTCCACCTACGCCTCCTTAAATTCGTTTTTCAATTCTGCCCAGGCCTTGGCAATCTAAAAATATCTCAGTCTAGTAGCTATTTATCGGATTCAGTGGCATCTTTTCCAGTTAAACTCATCATACATATAAACTTTGCTAGAAAGCAATAATAGTTGTAGCCAGCGTGTTATCTCGGCTAAACTTTTTATTTTTTACTATTCAGTTGAGTCTGAGTATTTGTTTTCGTCTTTTTCATCCAGGATGACCTTGTACAACCATTGAACAATTTCACAGTGCGTGATTGCCAGATCATTCGGCTTAACAAGCCCAAACCATACACATTTCTCATCAGAGGATTGCAATGGACCAATATCGTACAGCGCTTGTTTTTTGTCGATACCGAGGAAGAACGTACGCGGTGGTTGAATTCCATTCAAGCAGTGGCCAATCGTCTACGTTCTATAGCCGAGGAACCCATCAGCATATTCTCCTTGACACTAGACGAGCACAATACATTCGAGATACCTTACAAGTAATGATTCATGTTAATGTAATGTTTTAGCATACGTCTACTTTTTAATGCACGGATGTGCAATCGTGCAACACTTCTGTGCTGTACAGCTAACCGTGATAAATTGATTTACCACCGGTAGTGAGCTGCATGCGAATACACGCTGAAATCATAACTATTTTCCTTCCCCATATCTGTCTAAGCCTGGGCAACCTGACACTATCTTAGTCCACGTGCAGTCTCTGACTGTGCGGCAGTTAGCATAGATCGGGCTTGTGATTTCATACATACTACCTTTTTATGCTATTTTCGTAGTTGACTTGATGTATGGAATGTGTGTGTGTATGAATGTCCCATCGTTTATGTATGAATGTATGAAAGCACAAGCCTGATCCAGGCAAAGTGCCGCACAGTCAGAGACTGCACGTGAGCGATATTACTGTCAGGTTGCCCATCGTTTAGTACTTCTGTACTGAACAGCAAGTGGCATCACGCTGGCATCTCACTACCATTTTGAGTATAATTGCTTGCACCTGTCTAGGCCCGGGCAACCTGAAAATATCTTAGCCTATGTGCAATCTACGACTGTGCGACATTTTGCCTGGATTAGCTTTGCGATTTCATATCCGTGATTTGCAATTTTGCATTAGTTCTGTACTTCGCCGGTAAAACCGTGCTAAATTTATTTGCCACCGGTACTTGACTGCATGCGGACACACACTGGAGTCTCATTGCCATTTTCCGTTTTCATCTTACATTTGATCATGCCTGGGCAACCTGGCGGTACCTTAACCCATATCCAGTCAATCACTGTGGATCAGGCTTGTTATTTCATACATACCCCATCACGCACTATTGTTTGATTATACCGTACGTATGTTTTAAGCTGGATAGTCCTGACGTACTACACAATTGCACATCCGTGCAAGGACTCCTCTACCACATTGGTATTTGTGCTGAATTGTTTACCGCCTGTAAGAGAAACAGCTTTTTGAATGAACGTTTTGCGCCAGTAGCAGTAGCTAGTAATCGGACGATAACAAAAAGTTGTCGCTAGCATTTTAGAATCTATTTTTCCATTTTTTGTCTGTCTAAACGATTTGACAATAAATGAGCTTATCCAGCTGTCCACTCTTACGGCGCTCCTGTATCGCCGCGTCTCTGATATAACTAGACTGCTCTTTTCAAACTGTTATTCCTCCTTTGTGTGTGTTTAAACCGTGAATTTACACTTGATTCTCTATTTCCTTAAAAACATCCCAGACCTTTCAAAAAGTATTCACTGAATGACTTTCGTCTGCTGAAAGTGTTGGGCAGGGGTACATTCGGCAAAGTTGTTCTTTGTCAAGAACGCGAAACGGGTCGTTTCTATGCGATGAAGGTCCTCAAAAAGTCTTTGCTGATCAAAGTAAGAGTTCGTTGTCGTTGTTTTTGTTGTACTGCATCAAACAAGTGCTTTTTATACAAACAAAATTTGAAACACAATCGTTTCGAGCAGTTTTTGGCTAACGTTTCACTTCTGACACAGATGCTTCGTCAGACCATGGTTTTAGTCTGAACAAGGAACGTCAGTAAGTAGCTCTCCAACCACTACCTCTAACTGGTTTCCTCACTAAACAGCCAATAAATCCTATGGGCCCACGTACAGTCTCTGACTGTGCTGCACTGCCTGGATCAGGCTTGTGCTTTCATACCATACCATACCATGTACTTCGAGTCCTGTAACCAATCTCAATAAGTCTATTTACCTAGCACAGCGCGAATTGGTCAAGGTTAATTGACTCGGGTTCACACATGCACGGCTAAACTTCAGCCAATTATGCATACAGCTAGGTTATAAAATTAAATGACAATTGTGCATAATATCGCCTTGATTAATATTTGTCTGTCGCAGCGCCGAGTGCAATTTTTTGAGATTTCAGACCCGCCTATCTTGTTAACCGCTTGAGCTCCAGTCTTTGTGATTTCAACTGTATCCATGTGCATAATTTTCATTTAATTTTATAACCTAGTCAGTTTATGCACAATTGTTTCACGTTTAACCGGGTACTGTGAACCACAATGTCGATTGATCTTGATCGATTTCACAATCTGCTGCTTAAATAGACTTACAAACGACTTGATACGTGAAAGCACAAGCCTGACCCATACAAATTGCCGCACAGTCAGAGACTGCACGTGGGCTGAGATACTGTCAAGTTGCCCAGTCCTAGACAGATGACAAAAGATTTTCATTGGCTGTTTAATGAGATGACCAATTAAAGGTGCTGGTTGGATTGCTATAAACTGACGTTCCCTGTTCAGACTAATACCATTGGTCCGACGAAGCATCTGTGTCAGAAGTGAAACGTTACCAAAATCTGCTCGAACTGATTGTTTTTCAAATGTTGTTTTCATGAATATGACTACTTGATCCGCCCAAATGATCTTTCAATATACTTCATATTTTTTACTTTTCGTACTTTAACGTTTGTCAAATCATATGCTACCCAGATGTGAACTATCTCAACTAATACCGAAGTAATTATGGCCATTCCAGTTGATACGTTGAACAATTCAATTGGTTTTTTTCGTTGGCATCGTTAATCACGTTCTCTTGGCACTGTTGTAGTCGTTTTAGTACTTGCGCCACCAAGTCGTTTGCAAAAGAGAAACGAATGCTCTTGACATAGACTTTTCAAGAGTTTGGAAAACCTTTTGACTTGACTTCTCAACTATTGAAGTGTCGTTGCCAAGCTCGGATGCTGAACTTAAATCCACCGTGCAGGTCACTCCACCCGAGTGCTGCTCATTGGCTTGTTACACCCTTCTGTAAAGATTTCTCTACAGCGTGAGATTATAGTCCCACAGCTGTAGTGAGGGCTCCATTACTGTATGGGTGCGAAACTTGCACCCTACGTAAGGAACACATTCAGCGTTTTCAAGTATTTGACAACGGATGTCTCCGCGGGATTTTTTAAGTTAGCTGTTACAGTGGCATATGCAGAGATGTTCTCCGGTAGTGATGTTGATATAGAGAGGCAGATCAACCTACATGGGGTAGGTCACGTTTTACGGATACCGGACCACCGGCTTCCGAAACGGGTTCTTATTGCGACGCCACATCCCGATTGTTGTAATTCTCGTGGTGACCCAACTGTCACGTGCCCTTGACAACTTAAGACCCTTACTAGTAACCTTTAGAATGTCGGCACAGCACGTCTTTCTGACAGCGGTCCCCGCGATCAGCTATCGCAATAGTTAGTTACGTTTCAGGATATTTCTGGAAACCATGTTCAGTGGCGGTCTTGCACTATGCATCTTGGAGTCTTTGCTTAACCGTGTATGTTGTCAAGTCCAGCTTCTGGCCTGCACGAGTGGCTCCCCTAGCCCGGCGGAACTGCTTCTACCAACAGGGCGAAGAGGCGAAGGCGAGTGACTGGTGCCTGAAAACCAGTTTGCTTCGAGTGGATGGAACTCGTTTGCCTGGGAGGGAAGAAAAACCCTGATTTTAAACCTCCGCTGCATTGCGGGATACCCGATCGCTGGAAAGGCTTCGGGAGAAAACCCTGAGGAAAAATCTGAAACAGAGTCTGACAGACGCTTAGTTGGTGCACACCACTTCTTTCTGGCAACTCCCTGCTGCCTTGCAGTCGCACTTGGTTGTGCAAAGGCTAGAGAAGCTGACTCGAACAAACGCCGAGTGGTGCTGGGGACGCCGCTTTATACCCAAATCCCCAAGAATCTTCATTGAAACCGACTAATCCTCAAGGAGGAGATAGTCGCACAAAAGTAAAAAGTGGCGGTCTTGCACTAGGCATCTTGGAGTGTTTGCTTAACCTTTTATGTTGTAAAGTATAGTGACGAGGAATGCTTGTTATTATGCATGGCAGTGAAAGCCACAAAGAAGCCGTCGTGCTGATGTGATTACTCGTTCACGAAACTTGTTTGAATGTATGCTCCATTCGAGGTATAGGTACCTCATCCCCGTTTATTTGCGCTTACTATTCTATTCAATTCCTACCCATCCCTATCTTTTAGGATTGTACTTTTTGATGGCAGTTGAGCATTCAGTACATGCTACCGGTGTAATGCTGTTCTGATGTATATTCATGGTCGCACCGATCGAATAATTGTCATAATTTAGACGATTCGCTTCATGCACCCGATTTTCTCATTTTTCCCCTCCGTCTCAGCGGGATGAAGTGACCCACGCGTTGACGGAGAATCGGGTTCTTCAACAATGCCGCCACCCGTTCATGACGCAACTCAAATACTCCTTTACCACCCCGGATCATTTGTGCTTTGTGATGGAATACGCGAACGGTGGCGAGTTGTTTTATCATCTCACACGAGAGCGTCGATTCTCCGAGGATCGCACACGCTTCTACTCCGCGGAGATTGTGGTTGCGCTTGGTTACTTGCACAGCCAAAACGTTGTCTACCGGTAGGTCCGTAGGAACGCTTGATCGTTCAATTGGTGTATTTTTCGTGCTTCGTTTTCATACAGAGACCCATTCATCCATATTTCATTTGATTGTGAAATATTTTTTCTATCTATTACGAAAATTCCTATCTGCACAGAAATTTGAGTGCACTCGGTTAGAAGCTTCGTCAGAAACAGATGTGGTGGGTTGACTACTACTTAATCATGTTCCCTGTACTGACTATCACCCTTGGTCTGACGAAGCTTCTGTGTCAGAAGTGAAACGTCACCCAAAACCTGCTCTAACCGGTTGCATTCAAATTTCGGTGCATTATGATGCATGTAACAAGCCTGATCCAGGCAAAGTACCGCATTTCATCTAAGGGAACGAAAACCCTGATTTTAAACCTCCGCTGCCTTGTGGGATACCCGATCGCGGGAAAGGCTTCGGGAGAAAACCCTGAGGAAAAACCTGGAACTGAGTCTGGTAGACCACCTCTTTCTGGCAACTCCCTGCTGCCTTGCAGGTCGCACTTGGTTGTGCAAAGGCTAGAGAAGCTGACTCGAACAAACGCCGAGTGGTGCTGGGTACGCCGCTTTGTACCCAAATTCCCAAGAATCTTCTGTGAAGCCGACTCATCCTCCAGGAGGAGATAGTCGCACAAAGTAAAGTAAGTAAGTAAAGTACCTCACAGCCATAGACTGCTCGTGGGCTAAGATATTGTCAGGTTGCCCAGGCGTAAACAGATATGTGAAACAAGATGTAAATGAAACTGGTAGTGAGACTCCAGCCTGTTTCAGCATGCAGCTCATTACCGGTGGCCAATCAATTTAGCACGGTGTTATCCGCGCAGCGCATAAGTGCCGCAGGTTTGCACATCCGTGCATTGCTGTAAAGGTGGGTGACGACGAAAGCTTTTTATATTCCCTGCCATTGAAAGCCATAAGGAACCTATCTTATTGATTTCACCCTAGAAACTTGGTCGAATGCGTGATGGATTCGAGGTTTTTGTACCTCATTCCAGTGTATTTGTGTCTAATCTTCTACACACTTTCATTACATTTTGGGTTCCCATCCTCGTTATCTTTTTGGATTTTGCTTTTTTCATGGTTGTGTTGCGTTTAAGCACTCGGTATATGTTACCGGTCCAATAGTGTCCATATTGATAATGATGATGATGATGATAAAATCAAATCTATTTTGTAGAAAAATTCGTATTCGTATGCGTTTCTATCGCACATACATCACAACCCTTTTGCGCTGTTTGTTCTCGTCAATTTGGGGTAGTAGGATCTCACGATCCGCATGCGCTTGAAACAGTGGAAAATCGTAAACAACGTTTGAACTTATAACCCTTTGTTGGATAAAAGTGTCGTGACCGGTTCAATCCTATGTGGGTTGAGCCAAAAATATATATTTGCATTTCCGAGATGTGTATACTTATCTGTTTCCATTTCGTGCTCATTATGAACCGAAGTATTAAGCCATTGGTTCACAGTTGAAATTTCGAATAAAGCTTTCGATTCTTTTTACATGATGACAGATTAAAGTTTCCCTGTAAATCTCTTTGCCTTTTGCCTATAAAGGATGGCAGTTCCTATTGACCATTGAACGACTCACAGTCGGTTCCTAGATGCCTTTATTGCCAAATATCTGCATTGACTCGGGCAGCCTGACAGTATCTTAGCCCACGTGCAGTTTGAATGCCTGGATCTGACATACGTCCGTTATTGCCACAATTGGTTCAAATTAACCCCGGGATTTCATTAAAGCACTTTTTATAGTAAGGATAAAACACCGCGTGTTGTACACCTTTGGCCACCTCGAGTCGCAGTGAAATGATACTTTGTATCCTAACACTCCCTATCGAATATGCATATGGATCAACCGAAGAATGACAAGGGTCGGTGAATGTGATGCTGTAAGTATTTTTTCTCATAGCTGCCTAAGCCTGGGCAACCTGACAGTATCTTGGCCCACGCGTGCAGTCTCTGCTTGTGCGGCTTTGCATGGATCAGGATCGTGGTGAATGTTGAGAGCTTTCACATCTCGTTTACAAACGTTTTTGTACCGCGATCGCGATCTGTTCAATGGTCGACTTGCTTGGTTCAACTCACCATAGAGTAGATTTTTTGCACACATCCATTTTCCTTTCTGTACACGTGACAAAGCCAGCGTAGGCGTCCATGTTCTAGTAGAATGATCATGCTCTGTAGACCAGCTTTAGAAAGCACTTCAGCATTCGTTACTTTTTCCCAGTCACTATTAAAGGTCTCTTTTTATATTCGATTTGTTTTACCTTGAAGTGATCTGAAACTTGAAAACTTGCTTCTGGACAAAGACGGTCACATCAAAATGACCGATTTCGGTCTATGCAAAGAGGGTATTCCTTACGGCGCATCCACGATGACATTTTGTGGTACTCCTGAATACATCGCACCAGAAGACCTTCTAGACAACGAGTATGGTCGTGCAGTAGACTGGTGGGCTTTGGGAATCGTCATTTACGAAATGCTTTGTGGTTTTCTCCCATTTTACTCCGCTGACCAAGAAGTTCTTTTCGATTTGATCTTGCAGGTAAGCCATGTCAATTACTAGTACTATTACTTTTGTGCGAATTTCTCCTCCTGGAGGATGAGTCGGCTTCAATGAAGGTTCTTGGGGATTTGGGTACAAATCGGCGTCCCCAGCACCACTCGGCGTTTGTTCGAGTCAGCTTCTCTAGCATTTGCACAACCAAGTGCGACCTGTAAGGCAGCAGGGAGTTGCCAGAAAGAAGTGGTGTGCACCAACTAACCGTCTACGAGACTGCTCCAGATTTTTGCTCGCGGTTTTCTCCCGTAGCCTTTCCCGCGATCGGGTATACCGCAAGGCAGCCGAGGTTTAAAATCAGGGTTTCCTTCCCTTAAATGAAATGCTCTCCCAGACTAACGAACTTCATCTGCCCGAAGCAAACTGATTTTCAGGTGCCAGTCACTCGCCCTCGTCCCTTCTCCATGTCAATTACTCGACTGTTGTCGAAACACCAGTTAAATTTTAGTTGAATTTTTTGTTACAGTTAAACCAGTGCATGGTGTTTCCACACTGCTTGACACCCAAACGTTACTTTTGTTTGTTCTTCCACATGTAATACTTTTCGATAAATCCTTACACATCCTGTGATGCTCTACTCGTTCACGAAACTTGTTTGAATGCATGCTCCATTCGAGGTGTAGGCACCTCTTCCCAGTTTGTTTGTGCCTACTATTCTATAGACTCCGTGGCTATTTAAGTCCCACCCTTCACCGTCTTTCAGGATTTTACTTTTTCATGGTTGTGTGACAGTTTAGCATTCGGTACGTGCTACCGGTGTAATGCTGTCTGTGATGCTGCTGCTGCTGCTGAACCTATTGCTTTCCATGTAGCGCACCCAATTCGTTCTTTTCAACAGTCAACAAACATCTGACACATCTATTGAGTTAACCCCTACCACAGTTGCTCTTCAAATTAAATGTGTGCGGTCGATTGAGAGGGTTTACTGACACTTAATCACCAGACATTTAATCCCCAAGTCACTTCATCCACGGTTTGATAACTTCTAAGGAATGCAGTATACATTCAAATGAATTTATTTAACAGGAGAGATATGCAATTGATGTCCTGGCGCATATCTCAGCATACTTCTTTTTCTGTTTGATATGAACCTCATCACTTGCTTGAAGAACTGAGACCGTATGCTGTCGGCAATCCTTTCGCAAACCGTTAAGAAATGTCCACATGGTGGGATGTTGGAACATCAAACATGGCGTCACTTCGGAGGGGCGGGAGAGTGCATTTTCGGTCTTTCCGTCTTATACTGTCTAGGCCTGGGCAACCTGACAGTATCTTAGCCCACGTACAGTCTCTGACTGCACGGCACTTTGCCTGGACAGTCTTGTGCTTTCATACCATACTGTTTTGATCAGTGTTGAGTGTCCACGAGATAGCACTTTTTGAGGTAATGCCATTAGAGTGCCTAATGACAGACCGAATGTGACCGAAGTCCGTGAGGCAGAGAGGGTTGCATTGATTTCTAACATTTTCCCCTTCATTTTAGCCACCTCATTCTTCACCAAAACCTTTTCTTTGTTGCGAAGTGCGAAATTACGTACGATATCTTAGTTAGAAGTAACTAATCCCGCTCTACGCTTGTGTGTGTGTGACAAACGTACTACATCTCCAATTAATATTGCCATTATTTGATTGTTTCTCGATCCAAAACTCGTTTTCCCATGTCCTTCGACCTTTGCTAATTGTACCATATTCAAGAGTCATTGCACACATTTAAATATCTTCTTATCTTAAATACCTTCCCTGGGGATGAAATGACTTGGGCATTAAATGTATGTAGATTAAGTGCCGGCGATTAAGTGTCTGACTATTAAGTGACCGGACACCATTGAGAGTGTACAGCGCTCAAGCCTTGAATCTGACAACCCGTCGCATTGTGTGCGTTTGTACAATGATACGTCTAGTCACTTTTACCCTGTATGCGTTTACTCTTTCCGTCAGGAACCTGTTCTGCTTCCTTCGCATTTGTCCCCCACCGCACAAGATCTTGTGTCCAAATTACTCACAAGGGATCCCAATCAACGTCTCGGTGGCGGCCCTGGTGACGTGTTGGATGTGATGGCACACGCGTTCTTCGCCTCGATTGACTGGGATCGCCTCGTTCGAAAGTAAGAAATTCGCCCTATTGAAACGAGTTAATAGACTTGTAGGGCTTTCGCTTTGCTTGCCAGTGTTTCCAGGACAATCGCCTTGTACGATTCCTTGATACTTTGTTCCCAACGGTAATTTTTCTGGTTTCCATGTTTGATGAGTATAATAATTATTCATTATCCGGCTGTTGGGATTTCGTAAGACCGTTATTATTATTATTATTATTATTATTATTATTATTATTATTATTATTATTATTATTATTATTATTATTATTATTATTATTATTATTATTATTATTATTAATATTATTATTATTATTATTATTATTATTATTAATATTATTATTATCACACAAGTCTTTACAGACGATGTGCCAACAAGTATGCCATGCAGAAGGTAAATGATGAAAGAAAAAAAGGAAAAAAGAGGGGGATTTATTTGTCTGTCTGTTTACACATGCCGTTTTTGATCTTTTTTTGTCTTTTTTGGAAAAATGGAGGGGGAGGGTCATTGATAAACGGGAACACAAGCACGGCAGGATTCTCGCCACTGGTTCCTTTCTTTTGCCATCACACTGAGTGTTATCAGCCACATATCTTCACGGTCCTTCGGACCCCACCCGGGTAAGCGCGATGTTCCCACGATGGCTAGTGGGGCTGTTAGACGCTTGAGGGTCTTCCGCCAGGTATTCCTTTGTCCGCCGCGGCGACGTTTCCAGTCAGGTCCAGCGAGAGCAAAAAGAGCTAGGCGAGGAAGGCGTCGCTCATCCATACGGAGAACGTGCCCCAGCCATCTCAGCTGGCACATGGATATATGATCGGAGAGTGGCACAGATCGATCACCGAAGACTGCCCTCCTGACGTCATCATTTTTGACTTTCTGTTGCCAGCTTAAACGAGCTATACTCCGCAGGCAGCGATGATCAAACATCGATAATCGTTGACTATCGGCTTGTCGCAGCGTCCACGTCTCGCAGCCATACAGTAGAACTGCTCGTACGGTGGCCTGGTACACTCTGCCCTTCAAGCGTAATCCAACATCGCGTCGGCGCCAAAGATGCCATAGCCCAGCGAAAGACGGTCTTCAACTCTGGGTTTGCCAACAGGATACCTTAGAGATGATATGATTTCACCCACTATACAGGGTACTGATTGTCACACACTCACACATCCCAGATATTATTGGTACCCCTTTTACCCATCAACAAGTTCGAGCTGAGGGTTCTCACCTGAAGTGCAGTCGTAATGGGATTCGAAAATAAACCGATAATTGCAAGTCAAACTCCTACTCGCAGTGTCATAGCTGTCTAACAAATCAGTATGTTTATTGACAACTTGGTATTTCAGCAGTACGTATACGGAGCCAAACAGCGATGTCCTTACCCTCCTTCGGTCTAGATCCATCATATAATGTATCCCAAGCACATGCTCCTTTTTTACCCTTCCATTTCTCTTACAACCTCCCACTCTGTCTGCACGGCTTCACGGCACCCACACACCCGTAACGTGGAATTAAACCTCCATGATGTTCCAAATCATTGTAAAATAGTAAACACCTCACAAATTTCCTTCCCCATTTCAGAGACGTACCTCCACCATGGAAGCCTGACGTGTCCGGTGAATGCGACATCCGCTACGTTCCCGACGAGCTCCGGAACGAACGAATCGATTTGACACCCCCCAGCGACGATTCGAGCGATGAAGCCGCAGCCGCCGCCGCTCAAATCGAACCGTATTTCGAACATTTCAGTTTCTACGGTAGCCGGCAAAGTTTGGCCAGTTATCGGAGCAGCTTTACGTGCAATGACCCCACAGAAACCACGTGACACTTTTCGTCTTTCTGATTTTGATTTTATGGCCATCGCTTCGATATGAGCCAGATCGCTTTCTTGCCCGCCTATTAGAGTCTCTTTATTTTTGTATTCTCATTAATATTCTTACGGTGCCTAATAATCCTAGGACAGATTTTTTACTTCCATTTTGTGGACATTTGTAAGCAAAGTGCTTTTTGCTATTTTTGTTAAGATTTTTGGACCTTTTGTCGCTGAATTGCTCATCGGTCGTGAATCTCTTCAGGGTGAGTCAACTTCTGTTTTCGTGGTTTGATGTGAATATCCCCCCTCGTGAGATAGCGGCATTCCAACTATCGAGGGACCCTTTTGCGTAATCGTAATCTCTCCGTTACTGTTCCATGGTCATCTTGCCTCACATCCTCGCTAGTTGAACTGGGTAATTATGGACTAGCTAGACACATTTGCTTTTCTAACCGATCTAGAGGTGCGATTTGCTAATCCGAAAGGTTCTGGTGTTTGCAGTCATATTCCAAGCAATTTAGGGAAGATTAGTACTTTCAATCGTGCTGTGCGGCTAACACCGTGCTAAATTGATTGGCCATAGCTAGTGAGCTGCATGCTGAAACATACTGCAGTCTCACTACTTTATTCTTCGTCATATCTGTCTAGTCCTGGGCAACCTGACAGTATCCTAGCCCACGTGCAGTCTCTGACTGTGCGGCACTTTGCCTGGATCAGGCTTGTGCTTGCATACATACAGTAGTTTTCAATTTCGCCCAGACATCAAATGATGTACATTCGAAAAACAATTTGTGTGATTCGACTTTGTGCGAATTTCTAAATTTTCGATAATCCAACAATCGTTTGGAATATGTTGAGATCGATCGGTGGTGATAAGCAGATAAATTTGAGTGCAATCGTTAGAGCAGGTGTTGGGTAACGATTTTCACTATGACAACAGAAGCTTCGTCACTATCTAGGCATGGGCAGCTGTACATATCTTAGCCAACGTGCAGTCTCTGACTGTGCGGCATACCATACCAGGGAACGACTAAGTAGCTAAACAGCCTATAGGTGTGTCACGTCAGGTACAAGGACCAATAGTCGATTTGCCTACTACAGTGTGTATGTACATCGATCTGATACAAGTGAACACCGTCAAGGTCGGTTGACACTGCGACCCACATGTGTAAATGTACATAACTAATGGAGCTAAGGTTGAAAAATTTTCAAAGATAAAACTTAGTTAACCAGTAGGTATAAAGTGAATAAGAACTATTTACCTTCGCATAAGTGCCGAGCGCCAAATGGTGCAGATTTCTGCCGCATCCACCTTATTGACCCCCCTGTCGACCTGCCTTGACAATTTCGACCGCATCCGCATGTAGGCGTTCGCTATACGGTTTAATAACGCGTCTCAATACTTGCACATTGTCTAGATCGGCGCCGTAGCCTGTATCTAAAACATGCTCCGCCAAGGCGGAATCACGAATGAGAGATTGATATTCCCTCGCATCCCGGGGCTGTCTCTAGCTGTTCCCTGTTCTGGCGAAGCATCTTTGTCAGGAGTGAAACGTTTCCCCAAAACCTGCTCTGGCCTAATCTAAGAAAAGTGCCACACAGTCGTAGACTGCATGTGGGCTAAAATACTGTCAGGTTGCCCAGGCCTAGACAGATGAATAATAACAATAGAAATCACAGGGAGGCCATGACGTTTCCACACGCAGCTTCCTACCTGTCGCAAATTGATTGAGGACTGTGTTGGCTGCACGAAACGGTAGTACTGCACGTTTGCACATCCGTGCACATTTACAACGATAGGCTAGTCTATCACAGCTTTCGGTCTATGTTTGCGACTACTCATCCATGCCAAGTCCCTCGAAATATTTACAAATTTGATCACGACGGTTCATAATAGAAGCACTGGACCTTAACGTGGTGCGATGGTTTGTGCATCTCTATGACCCATTGAGCGATGCTGGGTGGTGCTCTCCGAGCACATTCAGAGTCACTCATACCAGGAAGGTCAATGGATGGAGGTCAGACGAACACGGTCTCAACCTAACCCGCTGCCTTGTGGGTCAGACTTTTTAGCCAAAGGCTTTGGTCGTGAACCCTAATTGTTCTCCTGTCTAGGCATGGGCGACCTGGCAGTATCCCAGCCCGCATACAACCATGACTACTATTACTCGTTGTACAGACGATAAGATCTTCACTGGTTAAACGGGGTAGTTCAAATAATCTGGATGCAGAACCAAACAGTATTGTTTGTTGACTATCCCTGAATTGAAATTTTACAACATTTACTTTCCGTTGACGTATTGTCTACTACCATATTTTCTTATTGCAATCAGGTTGTAAATTTTTCTGTTTCAGCTTACTTGTGATGCAAAATAATACATCACAACACAACCCATCAGTCCAATTTGATTCATCTTTAAACTCCATCCATGCCTTATCTTTCAATTCGAATCCATGCGTCACTCCCTCTTCAAATACTCCTACGCCACTTAATTACAACTGCGCTGACTCCACGAACCATCATCTAAATGTTAACGGTGCCAAAAATATTCACTCCTCCCCTCTCCTTTTGAATTTTCATCCCAGTTTGTTCGTACTTACTTTTCTATAGTATCCGTAGCTATTTAAGTCCCACTCTTCCCCATCTTTTATGATTTCTCATAGTTGTATGGCAGTTAAGCCTTCGGTAATGATGTCTCCGATGATGACGTCGTTGCACATAAATCAAGGATTTTGTTTTGTGGTTAAAAGCGCAAACTGAAACCACCAGTAACCAAACAATCGTCATTGTACGCATTCGCCTAGAGTCACTGTGTGCTCTTGTTTTCGTACATGGTGGCCCATTGTACAGACCCATGTATGTCTTGAATTCAAATTTTTCTTATTACATTTTGTTGTTCAAACGAACTCTATTCTACCCGAACTTGTTTCAACATTTTTTTCAGTCAACCGGTGAGTCCTCCCGCTTCTTTCACGCTGCTTCCTTGTTTCCTCGTGATGAAAAACTGCGCACGATTCGCTGTCCCACTCGCTTGTTTGTTTGTTTGTGTGTTT
This sequence comes from Atriophallophorus winterbourni, assembly GCA_013407085.1. Lineage (NCBI taxonomy): Eukaryota > Metazoa > Platyhelminthes > Trematoda > Plagiorchiida > Microphallidae > Atriophallophorus > Atriophallophorus winterbourni. Next base: position 19,298 of record JACCGJ010009239.1, read on the forward strand.
GTGTCGACTGTTGGTTGTCTGTCTGCGTTTGTCTGCTAAACGGTGGGATCTTTTGCGAAAATGAACCGTAGTTTTCAATCTGATTCTTCGGTCGTTTGCTTTTCTGCTGCTCGTTTCACTTCAAATTATGGTACACGTTTCCATTCCAGGTGACTCGCCCGTCTCGTTTTTTGCTGATGATGATCTAAAGGTGAGACGTCTCCATTATGCGGGTTGGCTTGGGCATAACAGTTACGATACGAGTGACACCTCTTTGTTTCAGTATCTTGATTATACATTGTGAATTCAAGTAGTCGCTTAAAGAAGTTACTCGTCAATCAATTTTTCAGAAGTTCTTTTCCCAGCGCTCATATTTAGACGGAGGTGGTAAACCATTTTCTTTTCAAAATAAATACCTACGATCTGAGCACTCAGAGGCATTTTACGTGAAATTGTGTTGTTGAGAAGACGGCATTCCGCAACCTAGGTCACCTCTGGCGTCAGAAAGGACTGTCTCTGCTACTCAAGGGTAGAGTCTATAAAGCGACAGTTCGGGCTGTGTTACTATATGGGTGCGAAACCTGGACATTGCGTAAAGAACACCTTCAGCGTCTCCAAGTATTTGACAACCGGTGTCTCCGCGGCATTCTAGGAGTTAGCTGTTACAATCGCATACGCACCGATGCTCTCCGAAATAAGTTGTTAGGTAGTAATGTCGATATAGAGAAGCAGATCAACCTGCATAGGTTACGCTGGTTGGATCACGTTTTACGGATGCCGGACCACCGACTTCCGAAACAGATTCTTTTTGCGACGCCACATCCTGATTGGCGTAAATCTCGGGGTGGCCAAACCGTTACATGGCATAGGCAGTTAAAAACCCTTACTAGTAACCTTTCCAAAGTAGGCGCAGCGCGTCTTCCAGGCTGGTGTCCCCGCGATCAGATATCGCAGTGGTTAGTTACGCTTCAGGATATGTCCGAAACCGTGTTCAATGGCGGTCTTGCACTAAGCATATTCTTGGAGTGTTTGCTTAACCTTGTATGTTGTCAAGCGGAGTGACGAGAAAAGCTTATTATGATGCATGACAGTGAAAGCCGCAAGGAAGCTGCCGTGCTGATGTCGCTCTACTCGTTCACGAAACTTGTTTGAATGTATGTTCCATTCGAGGTGTAGGCACCTCTTCACAGTTTGTTTGTGCTTACTCTGCTATAGAAGCTGTAGCAATTTAAGTCCCACCCTTCCCCATCTTTTAGGCTTTTACTTTTTCATGGTTGTATGGCAGTTAAGCATTCGGTACGTGCTACCGTTGTATTGCTGTCTTTGATGATGATGACTGGACTCGGGTATCGCTCTTATTTGAGCTCATCATCGGTGCATATCCTCCCATTTGGGTGGGATTCGAAACCCCGACCGTCACTGTTTTAGTCCCACGCCTTACCGTCCACTGATTGACTGATCGCAATTAAGCGTTTGTGAATCTTTCTCCATACGGACACATTTGAGTAGCCTTGTTTGCCCCACCAGTTCAGAAGGAGCCAGCAACATCTGTTGCGGTCACTCAACCGAACAGATCTCCGTGTCAGGTCTTCCCATCATTACAGTGTAAGCTAACATCGATAAATCTGATGGCCATTGCCGTGTAATGGTTTATTGTAGAATGTTTGTGACTACTCATCCATGTCAAGCCCATCGGTCTATCCACCACATACTGATTCGTGCTTGTGTTGGTATCTCTGCTCGCTGGACCCTTTATACAATCTCGCTAGCTTTCTAGAATGCAACCTGCTCCAGACTGAATATACTGTTATTCACTTTGCGCATCTCAATCACCACGACATTTCGACGAACTCGCAATTCCAGGGAATAGGCTTGTTACGCAGTGTTGGTGATTGCGCCTGTTGTCATTACAGCGCATCGTGGGATTTCGACGTGAAATTCACATTGAAAGATTACCTTGCTGCTTCTACCTCTCTCACAATCATTATTGACAACACGACACTGATAGCACGTACCGAGTGCTTAGCTGTCATGCAACTGAAATCTTCAAGGCATGGATGAGGGGGAGGGATGCTGAACTTGTAGTAGATGCAGCGCACATACGAGAAGCGTTTCATACACCACAAATCAAACGCATTCAATCAACTGTTGTGATCAAGTAAAGCGACGTCACCACGATATCTTTCTCGCGGCTCTCACAGTTATGCTTCATAAAACCAGCTTTCCCCGGCAGACGCGTCATCTCAGCCTGAAGGCCTTCATTTGTTCGACCAAAGTAGCCATATTCACCGTCTACGCACACTGCGGTAGCTTTTCGTTTCAATACCACAACATGAAACAAATGATTTGAATCAAGTTCTAGATTAAGCATTTCCAATGGATTAAGAATGCACGTTTCACAGAACCGTTACTAGCAACCTTTTTAAAATCGGTACAGCATATGCTCCTGCCTCGGGTCCCCGCGATCGGATATCGCAGTGTTTAGTTCCACTTCAGCATATGTCGCGAAACCGTGTTCAGTAGTGGTCTTGCACTAAGCATCATCTTGGAGTGTTCGCTTAACCTTGTACGTTGTCTAGTGGAGTAACGAGGAATGGCTGTGATGATGCATGACATGGAAAGCTGCAAGAAAGCTGTCGTGCTGATGTCGCTCTACTCGTTCACGAAACTTGTTTGAATGTATGCTCCATTTGAGGTGCAGGCACCTCATCCCAGTTTGTTTGTGCTTACTCTTCTATATAATCCGTAGCTATTTAAGTCCCACTCTTCCCCATCTTTTATGATTTCTCATAGTTGTATGGCAGTTAAGCCTTCGGCAATGCTGTCTCCGATGATGACGTCGTTGCACATAAATCAAGGATTTTGTTTTGTGGTTAAAAGCGCAAACTGAACCACCAGTAACCAAACAATCTTCATTTGTACGCATTTCGCCTAGAGTCACTGTGTGCTCTTGTTTTCGTACATGGTGGCCCATTGTACAGACCCATGTATGGCTTGAATTCAAATTTTACTTATCACATTTTGTTGTTCGAACGAACTCTATTCTACCCGAACTTGTTTCAACATTTTTT
>JACCGJ010009241.1:0-24147 GCA_013407085.1 Atriophallophorus winterbourni
AAGCAGATACAAAAACCTGCATAGGTTACGCTGGTTGTGTCACGTTTTACTGATGCCGGACCACTGACTTCCGAAACAGATTCTTTTTGCGACGCCACATCCTGATTGGCGTAAATCTCGGGGTGGCCAAACCGTCACATGGCATAGGCAGCTAAAAATTCTTACTAGTAACCTTTCCTAAGTAGGCGCAGCGCGTCTTCCAGGCTGGTGTCCCCGCGATCATATATCGCAATGGTTAGTTACGCTTCAGGATATGTCCCGAAACCGTGTTCAATGGCGGTCTTGCACTAATCATCTTCTTGGAGTGTTTGCATAACCTTGTATGTTGTCAAGCGGAGTGACGAGAAAAGCTTGTTATGATGCATGACAGTGAAAGCCGCAAGGAAGCTGCCGTGCTGATGTTGCTGTACTTGTTCACGAAACTTGTTTGAATGCATGTTCCATTCGAGGTGTAGGCACCTCTTCCCAGTTTGTTTGTGCTTACTCTTCTATAGAAGCCGTAGCAAGTTAAGTCCCACCCTTCCCCATCTTTTGGGATTTTACTTTTTCATGGTTGTATGGCAGTTAAGCATTCGGTACGTGCTACCGGTGTAATGCTGTCTTTGATGATGATGCTATTTTACTACAAAAGCTTGCTCTTCTTGGAATCGGTAACCCACTTTTGTCTTGGATAGCCGAATTTCTCCGCGCCAGAACATTCCACGTTCGCGTCAGACAATCACTTTCTGATTGTTTTTCAATAAAATGTGGTTTACCCCAAGGTTCTGTACTCGGCCCGCGCTTGTTCTTGATGTTCATCAACGACATTGGTGCATGTGTGAACTCACCGTTTTTAATGTTCACAGATGATCTCAAACTCTGGCGAATCCTCTCTTCCCCAAATGACTGTGACGAATTGCAGATGGACCTCAACTCACTTAATAGTTGGGCGATTATGAACCAGCTACCTTTCAATCCACGAAAATGCCGATCTCTCCGCATTCGCCACCCCGGTGAACCTAGGTATCAACTAGGGGGCACCGAGAGAAAGACCTCGGTATACTGGTTCAAAGTGACCTCGGGTGCTCTGCTCACTGTTCACACGCTTCCTTAGTCGCGAATCGAAACGTAGGCCTTCTAAAACGAGTCTTTGGTTCTTTCGACCGTAGTCTTTCCCCCTCACTTCTTCACGCGTACGTCAGACCTCACCTTGAATACGCCGTGTCCGTCTGGTCCCCGTGGTTAAAGCGCGATATTCACGTCCTCGAACAAGCTCAACGGAGATTCACCAAAATCGTCAAAGGGCTTAGTTCGATGAACTAGGAAGATCGCCTGAAGGCACTTAATTTGTTCCCCATGAGTTACCGCCGCATCCGAGGGGATCTGATTTCGGTTTTCCTGATTCTCAAGAATGCCAAACACCCATGCTTCAGACTGCTTTCGATGGCCCCTAGTTCCGAAACCCGGGGACATGTCTTAAAGCTTGCCCATCTACCAAGTCGGTTAAACTGGGAAAGTTCTTTTTCTCAGTCCGCCTGGAATGATCTACCTTGCTATTTTTAAAGAACGACTTAACTCTTACCTATATCTTTCTCAGAAAATTTGAATTTACCTTCGCACATTTCGTTTTGTTCCCGATGCTGCACCCATTTTCTCTTTTCCAGACCTACATACGAATTGACGCCAATCCATCCTCCCCTGTATTGACTACCCTGTGCTTCCTCTGACCCCACCGTTTACGGAACTTTGGTAACCGAAACCCAATTTCATGGACTCCACCCGACCCCTTGTGCTGACTATCCTGTGGTTCTATTTTAAGCTCTTAGCTTTTTGTACCAAAATATACTATAGACTATTGACTATTGACAATTGTTTAAAAAGTGTGACCTTGACATTGAATCCGTTTCGTGTTAAATCAATGGTTCAATATTTCAATAGTTTATTACGGTATGAGAAGCTTAGAGTTTGTACAAACAGCAGGATAGATCTAGCGGTGGATCAAAGATGCAAAGAAGGAAATATTTCAGTTTTCAAGACTTTATAGCTGGTCTCATTCGCGTATAGTATCAATATCAGTACCAGTTCAGTTCAGTTCAGTTGCCCAGCTGAGTAAGTGGCTAACGAGCCAATCGGGCGTCCAGAATTTCTTTCGGTGGGAAGCTGCAGAAAAGCAACCACCACTGCCAAAGCGTTTTTTCCTATTTTGATTAGGATATCCTCGACGATCGCGACGCCAAGGGATTATCAGTATCAATATCAGTATCACAGGGCGATAGTCGACCAAGTCGGAACGAGTGCCCAGATTCTTTCGGAGGTGTGCTTGAAAACACCCGCCACTACCAGGATCGATTCGTAAGCAACACAGGCGTGTGTAACTGTGAATGGAAGATGGGAGAGGTCTCATCACCGAAATGTGAGAGAGTTGTGCATGTTGCATGTCCAATCGAATGAACGATGGACAGCAGTTTATTTGCACAAATACGCAAAAATGAAAAAGAAACACTTTTTGTGTTTCAAAATGTTTTTCGAATATTTTTTTATCATAAATATGGAGGGATTTAGTCTTAAGGGTAATGCTCCGGGAAGAGCACCTGCCACCGTTCGTCCAGCCCATGTTTGAAGGCAAATACTGAAGTTGCCATGATTAGTTCTGCGGGAAGTGAGTTTCACGCGTTCACTATACGGATGCTAAAGAAGTGCGTTCTGGATTTCAGCCTGGTGTGATGTTTGCTTAGCTTAAAACTGTGCCCTCGTGTACCAACCAAAGGAGAGAACCAAAAGAAGTCATCGAATTCGAGACAACTTAATCCTTTGACAACCTTAAAGGTCTCTATAAGATCTCCCCTAAGTTGCCTCCTTCTAAATGAGAAAAGTCCTGGTGTTTATAGACGATTTTCATAGTTGATGTATGCTAACCCCTCGATCATGCGAGTGGCCAGCTTCTGTACCTTTTCTAGCTGCACGATATCCTTCTGGTAATACGGCTTCCATGCCTGGATACAGTATTCTAAATGTGGTCTCACTATTGTTTTGTAGAGGGGCAATAGCACCTCAGCTTTTCTGCAAGTGAGGGCTGAACGTAGTCGGAAGAGTTCCCTCCTGGCCTTTTGAGCTGCAGCAGCACATTAGTCAGCCAACTTAAAGTTTGCGGAGACTACGATTCCTAGGTCCTTAGTAGACTTTACCCTACGGAACTCCGTATGAGCTGAGGGCGTAGACACAATCATGTTGCCTTCAAGTGAAGAGAGCAAGTGACTGTTATCTAAGTTAAGGTGAAGGTCCCGCTTACACGCCCATGCTGTTACAGCTTCCACGTCACTTATCAGATCGGAGTTATCCGACCTACCGACAATTTTAACGTCGTCAGCAAACATATAACAGGGTGAGCGCAGTTGTTTGGCTCGATCATCAATGAAGATGAGTAACAGCAACGGCCCCAAGACTAAGCCCTGGGGAACCCCACTCGTTATATGCGCACTTGCGGAGTAAGTATCATCTACCCTGACAGTAAAGGAACGGTCGCTAAGAAATGCTCGAATCCAGCCCAGAAGGTTCCCTGATACTCCAATGGATGAGAGTCTGAGAAGCAAGAGCCTATAGTTTATTGAATCAAAAGCCTTACTAAAGTCGAGATAGAAGACTTCAACAGCTATACCATCATCCACCCTCTTAGTAACCTCGTTTAGAGAGCTCAACAAATTTGTCAGACATGACCTACCTTTTAGGAAGCCGTGTTGTGTGCCATTTAAAAGAGAGTGTTTGGTTAGATATCCACACCACGAGTCTATTTAATAGGTGACTTCAACTTACCGGGTATTGACTAGGACACTCATACAACCTCTGATAGAATTTCCCAGGTATATCTCGATTGGATGCACTCCTGTGCGCTTCATCAGCACGTAAGTGAGAAAACTATGTACAGAGATGGACATTCACCATCTACACTGGACCTACTTTTGTCTAAAGGTCCTGAAGATGTCCGAAACCTCTCTTACGACTCACCTTTAGGGAAAAGTGACCATGTCACCATAATATTCCAGGCAATTCTCTGTTTTCATAACCAGTCAAATACAGGCGTAATCTAAATCGAGTTGACTGGAATGCTGTACGGCTTTCCGCTTTACGATGTGACTGATTCTCTGAAACTAATGACATCGAAAGTAAATGGTCGGTTATTAAGCGCAATATTTTAAGTCTTCAAGACCCTTACTGTCCTCTTCGACCTATACGGCTAAAGAACAAGCCACCTTGGTGGACTCCTGCGGTGCGACGCAACATTATTAGGCGCGACAGACACTGGGGGAGATACACAGCCTTGCCAACCTATAGAAATTGGTCGTGCTATAAGGCTTCAAGGAACAACACAGTAAAGCTACAACGGAAGCTTAAGCGATGCTACGAAACTTACCTGGCGAAATCTGCTAAAAAGTACCCTAAGAAGTATTATAGTTATGTTCAGTCTAAGGGAGCACATAGGTACCCTAATATTAGACAATGGTCAGAAAGCCAATTCTGACCCCGAAAAGGCAGCAGCTTTGCTGGATTATTTTCGGAGCGTACATAGAATGGATGGCGGGGATGCGATTCACTCAGTCCCAACTCTTAATACGGAAATGGGTGCCTCACTAAGCGAAGTAGTTTTTGCACGGATGATGTCGCAGGTGTCCTAAAGAATCTAGACGGGAATAAATCCGCCAGACCTGACGATGTGCATCCTAGAATTGTAAAGGAAATATCTAAGGTACAAGCAGGGCCTCTATGTGAGTTATATAACGAATCGTTCTGTAAAGGCATCCTACCAGATGACTGGAAGTAAGCCATTGTCGTACCCATTCCAAAGATGGTTGCGCAAACATAGTTAAGAATTTCCGACCGGCAAGCTTGACTAGTGTTTTATGTAAAACCTTGGAGAAACTTATCAGGGATAGATTGTGCAGCCACCTCGTGCACAATTCATTATTAACCACGGTTCAACGTGGCTTTCTCAAAGGAAGGTCGTGTCTCTCAAATCTTTTATGCTTTTTAGATCGAGTTTCTAAGACACTGGATGAAGGCGGACGGGTAGAGTTCTTTTACTTAGACTTCAGTAAGGCGTTCGTATCGGTTAGTCACAGGTTCCTTGGGATGAAGCTCTCGGCCAAAGGCATATCTGGTAGGCTTTACGACTGGATAACCAGTTTTCTTCGTGATAGATCCTTCCAGGTCTATGTAGGCGATACTACCTCTGAATTCGCAACAGTTACCAGTCGGGTCCCACAAGGTTCAGTATTAGGCCCAATACTCTTTCTGATCTTCATCGATGATCTGGCATCGCAGTTGTCATGCCCCTGCTACATGTTTGCTGATGATGTCAAATTCACCGGATCCAGTGATCACAGTGATTTGTTGAGAGATATTGAAAAGGTCATTATATGGTCGCAAGATTAGGATCTTTCTCTGAACAATAGTAAATGTCATCTGTTGTCTGCAGCAGTCGACAGAATTACAGTAACTGCGAATAACGGTAGGATCGACTTTCAATCTATTCAGAGGATTAAGGATTTGGGCATAGTCGTAACAGCGGAATTCAAATGGGCTGCGCAGTGTGCCACCGCTGCACAACGAGCTAGAGGAGAACTCTTTAGGCTTAAATCCGTTCTGACATGAAAAACGCCGGATGTGTTTATCCCTTCATATACGGCGATTGTCAGGCCGCATTTAGAATACTGCGTGCAAGCCTGAGCCCCTTCTTTCAAAAGGACATAATACTATTAGAAAGAGTCCAACGACTGGCTACCAAAATGGTTGAAGGTATGTTTGGGAGACCCTACGAAGAACGTCTAATTTCTTTAGGTCTCTTCTTCCTTCGGCGTCAGCGTCTGCGGGGTGACCTCATAGAATCTTTCAAAATTAATTTTCGGATCACAAAATTATTTTCCTAAATCTCTATTTTCGATATTCAGTAATTTTATATTTTATCTATTGAACTTCCTGCTGAATAATCAAGGTGCTTGACAATTGATTATAATTTTGTTTCGGTGTAATTGCACGTGTATTTTATTACGATGAAAATATTTTATCTATTTATGATGATATGCTGAGAGTTCACAGAAGGTCAAAATATGCTTGCAAGATAACGATATTCCCTAGAAATATAGGACATATCATCGATTGTCTGCAGCAGTTGACAATAACAATATGCATTGATTTAACATATCCAAATATTCAGGAATCTAATTAAGGAGTCACCATGAATTTAAATGGGCCTCGCAGTGTTCCTCAGCTGTCCTAAGACCAGAAACAGAAAATTTTGAGCGTAAATCTGTATTTCATTTTCGAACAATGTAGATATTTTTACCTTTTAAAGCACGATTTTCAAGCCTCGTATAGAATACTACCTATATACATGGAGACATTTCTTCTAAAAACACAATACTGCTAGTTTAATTCAAACGTATTGATTCATCAATAATTGAAAATATTATTAAAAGCAAACAGCAAAAGACTATTCCCTATCAGGTCTGTGCTCAATTTAGAGTATGTGTCTAAGAAGAATACCGATAGAAAAAATAAGGATGGTTTTAAACACCAAGGATTGCCAAAATCTTTTCTCTCAGACGGCAAACGATGCAACTACAGATTATACACATTTCCGAAAAACTACAGTTGTTTCAATCTGGATTACACTTCCAAAGTTTAAGAGCGAGAAACGTATGTTATGCGATACCTGAGATTCTTATCATTTACTGATAGATTGGCACGGTATAAATGGGTTGGGATGACACGTGGTCTTAGCAACTACAGAAATATCCTCCTTGAATAACCAAAACCATCGATGAATTTACCTTTAAAAGGTTTCTTATTTCAATAAAAAAATGAAAAATAAATACGAATCACGAACCTTCAATGCACAAATTTTTGTTTTCACTGAATCAACCATTTCTGTATTGTAGACAATCAGCCTTACTAGTGAACATAATATCTTTTCCTATATTTTATCAATAATTGCGGGTTTTATAACTACATATGTATCATCTCATGACGCATGTGCTAATTATATCAACATACAGAAAAAATTAAGCAGTCGTGGACGTTCTTGAAAGCATTCCACCGAGAGAAATGCCGCACGTCACATTTATCAACGTGCCATGAGAGCAAAATAAACTACTATATTGAATTCAAACCCTGGTCGCTGTTCATGATAGCTGAAATAAACTATCAAGCAAAATTCATTGGATGAAAAGCGAACAAAATCTGAACATGCATTAGAAAAATTCACAAATATTGAAATTATATTTTAAATAACATACAAAAAATTTCAAACCAATTTGTAAAAAAAATTATTATGAAGGAAGTTAAAGTATGCTTTTACATTAGTAAGACGAGCTGACATTTCACACTTAGGTACATTGTGGTGATTGTTCGATTAACGATCAATAATACTCAATCATTCATCATCATGCATCCAATAATAATCAATAATAATGTTATTCAAGTTTTCGATGTAAAACCTACATTAATTAATACATACTGTGATTTGAGTGAGCGTGGTTTGTTCTCACTTACATTCTTGGGTTGGTTATTTGATTCAATAAAATTTAATTAATCACATTTGGCGTCGTGAACAGCAATTCTCCATGGCAAATTCGAGTCTGGAACCACTCGATATAAATTTTAATGCTTGAAAATTTGAAGACTATTTTGAACGGTTCGAAATTTGGTGTATGACACAGCCGAAAGTGGAAAATTATAAAAAGTCTGTTTATTTTTTAAATTCAATTGGACAATCTGCTTATACGTTTGTAACCGCCAAAACGGTCCGGGAAAAATCGAGTTCAACGTCAAAGATTTCTGCACGATATAAACACCAATGTGTCTATCCGACGGTTGAGTTACGCGTCCAAACCCACCAAGATATTGACAAGACAATATATGAGATGAGTACGGTACTATTGAACCAAAATTATTATATGAAAAGATTTCTTTATTTATAAATATTCTCGTTAATGGAATTTACTTCCCAATAATATAAAATTGAGCACTTCACAAACTGAATTCAAAAAGCAACTCAACTCCTTTTTATCTCCGGAAAAATTAGGTTAGCTATTTATTATTAATACAACTATAGATAAAAGGCTTTTAATATTTTTAGCTATAAAAAATGTTAAAGTGACATAACTTTTTTCTTGAGAATTTACTTTTCAGAATTGTTGAAATTCAACAAAATACACTCTCACAATTCATGAAATGGCGATACCACCCGATGAAGTGAACTCCCTTTACGCTTATTCGCGTTTGAAGTTGCATTTGGAACATCATACATGAATAAACATTGCAATTCTGACCTACCCAAACTGTAATTAAACGATTTCAAGCAATTACTGTTGTTTTCGTTAAAAAACATGAACTTTTATCATAAATTTTTCAATATTCTATCAACTTTATGTTTCAAACAAGCTACCATCTGTACAAATGTTATCCAACTATTTTTTATGGTAGAAAAAAATGTATTTATGTTCGACCTTAACATTTGCATAATAACCGTTTTATTTGATGTACTTTTTCATGAAAACAAATGATCATGCATGGCATGATTTGGTGTATACATGAATATACATTATTAATATTATACAATGAATATAGCACTCCTCAATTATTCCGATCCGTACTGAATCCAAAAACAAGAATATTCAACAGCATCAATGACCACGAGTGATCGCAAATTCAAATAGCGCACGTACGGCCAAATAATGATACACAAAATTCAGCTCAAAAACGAATAAATTCAAGTAGTTCGGTAAAACGAAAATGGTAAAAATATACAAAAATACCAACAGATTTGAACAGTTAGTTGTCAATAAAATAAATTCAATGTACATCTTCCACCGCCCCCCAAAATCCGCGCCGGATTTCTCAAAGGCTGACAACGTACATGCTCTGGTATCCTACCTTATATCATTACCCATTGCTGATTATATCATAATGGCAATCAGACTAGTATTTTATGTACCTTTACTTATTGTATCTCTTTAGGCTTATCTTACCTCCTTTTTGTTTAAACATTGTTATCCTTATCGTTTCAATTCAGGTTTCTATCGTAAACAAATGTCTCTAAAAAAATAGAAACATCTAAAAAAATTATTTTTCTGATTAGCTATTTATGACGCTGCTGTAGTGTCAGGTTACATAGGGTCTATGCATGTCTCGTCATAGGTTGGGACTTGCATCACATTTTTCTATTTGTCACATTGCCTTCCATGACATTTTCTATACACCATTATGTATATATCTTATATATGTCTCATTTTTATCCAAACTTGCAAAACAATAAAACCTACCAAAAAAATGAAAAAAGTAAAAAAACCTGAAAAACATTATGTTTTTATTGTACATTCTTATTTTTTAAATGATGAACGATTTTACTTTGAGTACCTCTCACCATGATGGTGAAGAGAATATCTTTAATTATATTCCAGTGTCTTCGAATACCGAACCATCACTGAAACTGGCTCGAAATCTATCCGCCCGAGATTTGTTCCATTTGCGATTCACTCTCCTGCAGATAACGAAAACCCGGCTGGTGAACACATTTTGGCTCGAATCGTCAACAATTCTTCAAGAGTATTGGAGTACATAGCGTACCCTACTCTCATGCTTTTAACCACACCCTCTTTCATCCCCTAGAATTTCTTAGATTTTCTTATTCTGATGGATTTATGTTCACTTTTCCATCTTCTCAACAAATCTCCCCGTAAAAAACATAAATTGATACATATATAATTTATTTATCAATTTTTTTTATGACAATTTATTACAATTCACTTCACATTTTCCATAATTACCTTCCATTTATGTTCTCCATGTTTTCCCATCATTGCAATTCGTAACTTCTGACAAAATTTAAATGAAATCTTATTGTTATTAGATATTAGGATTTTTTCTTACTTTGTGTATATTCGTTTCCAATATTGAATGGAAAAAATGTTTAAAAATCCCGCTCACTTCGGTCATTTGCACCGTTATATTTTTTCTTTTGCTGTTCCAATTTCGATAAACTGATCATGTATTGCATGCCTTGGATATCCAAGAATATATATATTATTATTATCTGGGAACAAAGTGAGATAATGTCACAATACACAAGATGTTCTCCATGCCTCACACATGTGAAAAAATTCACCGGCCTTTTCAGCCAGATTGGTTAGAAGCCAGACGTTTTCCATGCCTTACCCCAACCAATCTAGCTGGCCTGGTCCCTTTCGTGACAAAACCAGTTCGGTAACAGCATCCAGGTTCGATGGTATCGTTCCATCTTCTTCAAGTACAGTCAAATCAGTCCAGAAGCATGTTTGATCTACTTCTAAATGAATTTCTTCCTTTAGTACGGCAGTAAGTGACACTACCAGTTTAGGGGCTACTAATTCCAGACACGAAATAGTAGCAGGCTCGACTAGAGCAACGCGCGACTTTGAGCAGAGTAGGCAACAATATGAGAGATCCGACTTAGGACTAAATCGAATGTAAGTCGCGGCTTCATACCTAACTTCCAACGCACCACAGAATGCATGTAACTGAGACCGAACTACGTGAATACCTTCGCGCTTCTTACATCGAGGAATTCTTAGTGATTGCAGTTCCCGAACATTATACACACAGATCTTCCAAACTCGCACGTATGTCGAACATAGTTTAGCATTCCAATACAAGTTTTTGCGACAAAGTTTTTGTAATAGCAACTTGGCAGGCAACATAATTGGAGCGACCAACCCCAAAGGATCAAACAAGCGAAAAACCACTGACAGCAGTAAGCGTCTTGTAAGGTGAACATCTTTCGGCCAAAACAAAAAACCAAACTCATCAGCAACCGAATCCTATTCAAGACCCAATGATCTATCATGGAGGACGGGATTCAGATAAAATTTACCATCCGGATGAGCTAAATCTTTCTCTGGAACACCGTTCAAACGACAAGACCTTTCGACGAGTTGAACGGTCTTTATTTCTTTTCTCGTCAGCTGTTGCTCACATGAGGCACTATCGTGTACAACCCTTAACTTACTAGGTTTCTTAGGGTTAATAACAGTGTGGTAAGGAAGTTAACATCGAGGTCGAACGTTTATCGACAATTGGTTATCGGGAACAAAAGTTGCATATCCGCAGATAAAATTGTGTTCCATCACGCTTGCATACCTTTGAAGTAACTCAGGATTTCGCAGATACCTAGAACGCAGACTCTGTAAACGCGACTTTGCTTGTTTACGGTTGCACAGATTCTATGGAAATCTCTTCTAAAAGGTAAACACACTTGAAAATGGTCATCTTTCTGTTTAGTTTCACGATACGCTTGTAACACGTCCGCTCCAATAAGCAGGCCGAATGCGGTATCTGGACTATCATTTGAAACAAGATACTTCAAATGATTAGGTGAAGTGAGGCAGTCTTTTTTCCTCAAATGCTCAATCATTTTCGAAAGTTGCATAGACCCATCCATGTTAGACGGTTAAAATCTTACTCGTGCAAATCGAGTAGCATTCGCAGCTTTCAACAGTTCTAACTCATCTCTTGACGCCTCTGTTCTTCCGCTAATTGTGCTAACACAAACTGCACCCTAAGATTATCAGAGTCAGAAATAACTACCGAACCAGAGCTTGATATGTTATCAACCAATGAAGAAACACCGACTTGCCCGTTAAACAGGTCCTTTTCATTGTTTCTTGGATGGAATCTTTGACCATTTGATTCTCCATCTTTTCCCAATGTTCGGAACGAAGCCAATGGAGTCCTTGTTATGTCTGTACTGCACTATTGTTGGCCCAGCCCGTGTGGTCAGAGAGAACGCAACCGTCACTCAACTCGTCTATTTACCGAATGCAAAGAGTATCACAATTGAGCAAATGTGTGAATATCACAGTGAATAAAAATCACAATTGGAACTCACCATCGATCTTGATTGGTCGATTAATCGATAGTTCGTTCACTGTCTATACGACAGGGGGTGCTCTCCTAACACCTCCCCCTTTAATCTTGGTTGTCGTATGACTTCATTTTCGGATTCACTTGCAGGCGGGTTACTGGAGTACGTCTTCGATCAGCCCACCTTCTTGGTTTGTATTCCGCGGAATTAATTTGAGGCGGCTCTTCTTCTGCTGAATTTTCATCTTCTGGGGTCTTGAAGTTGGCGAAGACAGGATAGAGATCATTGAACACTGATCTCTTAAAATAGTTTGTGCGGCAGTAGTTTTCGTTATGCCCCTTTCTGTTGCACTTCTGGCATCGGTGCTTCTTGAATGGGCAATAACGCGCAAAATGCCATTCATCACATTTGCAAAACTGTGATGGAAGCTTGGTGTCTTGATCGACACGGTGATCATTCTGCCGGCTGCTTTGCTGCTTGACTGATAACTCCACCGGCTCATTCTGGCAGGGGTTTTGTTCGACTAGCGCAGTGTCACGCTTCAAATTTAGTAACCTCTGGCATTCGGTTGTTATTGACGTCATGTTGATTTTCGGATTTTGATCGAGTAGTGACGGTAGTCTTGTGCGAATCTCTTGATCCTTCTCTGATTGCAGACCACATACTTTTCCTGCATAAGTTACAAAATCATCGCAATCCTGCTCGATCAATTTCATGCAGTTTTACCGTCTGTTGAATAAAAAAGACTGTTCACCAAAAATTTCTTTGAAAATTTATTAACAAATATATTTGAATCTCTTGAACCAAGATTCGAAGGTGAGACCGCTTTCTTGGTCGTAATTGAATTTGGGGATGCTGTTGATGATTACATCCACCACTGGGTTTTGTACGTCAGTCTTCTTGTCATGATAAATAACACTCAGATTTTTCAAATGTGTCTGCATCAAACGGGCTTGAGCTTCTTCGAATTGGCGTTGCTGTTGCTAAAAAATTAATTTTACTTCTTCTGCTGTGATTGCCATTTCGAATTGTTTGGTTCTTTTCTCCCCGTCGGCAAGTTTTTATGTCTGTACTGCACTAATGTTGGTCCAGCCCGTGTGGTCAGAGAGGACGCAACCGTCACTCAACTCGTCTATTCACCGAATGCAGAGAGTATCACAATTGAGCAAATGTGTGAATATCACAGTGAATAAAAATCACAATTGGAACTAACCATCGATCTTGATTGGTCGATTAATCGATAGTTCGTTCACTGTCTATACGACAGGGGGTGTCCTCCTAACAGTACTGTAACCGCCAAAACTGTCCGGGAAAAATCGAGTTCAACGTCAAAGTTTACAGTCACGATATAAACACCAATGTGTCTATCAAACGGTTGAGTTACGCGTCCAAACCCACCAAGATATTGACAAGGCAGTACGTGAGATAAGTACGGTACTATTGGAGCAAAATAATTATACAATAAAAAAAACCTCAATTATTCCGCTTTGTACTGAATGCAAAAACAAGAATATTCAACGCAACAATGACCACGAGTGATCGCAACTTCAAATAGCGCGCGAACGGCCAAACAAAGATACAATAAAATGAACTCAAGAACGAATGAATTCAAGTAGTTCGGTAAAACAAAAATGGTAAAAATATACAAAATTACAAAAATGTACATCTTACAAAGTTAATAAAGAAATTTGGCTTATCCGGATTTGCCCATTTCCCTTCCATACGAAACGCTGAAGGCGCTTTTAATGCAACACGTGAAACCTGTACATTTCGAAACATCGGAACGTTCAAAATTTCATTCCATGGTGCATCAGTGCAATCAAGGAAATCGCGATTTTATTCTACAATTATTAATTTATGCGGCAAAATGCGACTTCGGTGACTTGTTAGAAATGCAATTGAAAGATTGCCTAATCACTGGAATAAATTACAGTGTTTTGCAAAATGAGCTTTTGAAACTGCCAAACCTTCATTCAAAGATGTTAGAGCTTATTGTGAACAGTATCAAGATGCGCGCGTGGCAACGACAGATGTGTCGCCAGCAGAAAGTTATGTTATGTCCAATACACATAAACGTGAAAGAGCGAAGAATGCTATAGCAGGTCAACTGCTAAAGTATCAACCGAATTATCGTCGCGTTACTGATAATCATCCTAATTCAATCAAAATTGGAAAATGTGCTTCATGCGCAGACTGCACGCACGCCACACTTGCTAATTCCATCAAGCCAGATGTCACAAGTGTGGAAAACTGGTCATATTGAATCCGTTTTCGAACTCCTAAAAAGTATTGGACCGATTCAAAAAACGCTCAGGTTAGCGATGTCAATGATGAATTCAAATCATTATGTTTGGCCGTGACATCTTGCGATTCTAGACACATTTGTAAAACCATTTCTTGTGTTTCTAGTGGCGCATCCTTAGATTTTATTCTAGATACGGGTAGCGTTGAATCACTAATTACCTAGAGAGATCTAAAACAGTTTGCTCCTAATGCGAAAATCCAACCTACTAGCCTCAAAATTAAAGGAATAACTGGACATTCTATTCCTGTTGTTGGATCGTGTATGATCTTCATCCGAGATGAAAACAATACTGCTGAATGTAGATTCGTTTTTATTACAACTGGTCCATCTGTTCTCGGTATGAAAGCAATGCGAGCACTAAAAATCGGTCTATCTTTTCTGACATCGTCTGAAGACACTTCAGAATTGAAGAATCTCATAATTAAATGTTCGCAAGCAACTGGTGGAATGCGAATTCCACCAATTCCTCTTGGCGTAGAAAGAAACCCTGTGTTTCTCAAACGCCGACTAATTCCATATGGACTCCGAGAACCTGTCGGAAAAGCCAAGGCTCTAATGCAGACTAACGATGATGATACCTCTAATATGTTGCTTTCCGAAAAACGAAACGTTGACTTTCATACATCCTATCATAGTATGGAGAATGCTCCCGTTGCTCTGGGTTTTCAAAGTGCATCTGGAAAGACAGTTCGACCGATTTCTAACAGTGCCATGGCTCGTGATAAAGCTCTTTTATTTCATGATGAATATGTGACTTTCCTATCAACCGACTCGAGCTCTTCTCCTGTTAACATGTCCACATCCGAACGTATCATTGATTCAAACGGAAAATCTAGTTTTCATTATCAAGAAAGTGGCTTCAAAGTAAGCAAACTTCAGAATTCAACAGATACCATTTCAAATAAATCACCGAACTCATCTTATCGAGTGAATTCAGCATTGCATTCTAGCTAATCTAAACGATCGTTCATAATGTACTTTTCAAAACCGCTAGAAGAAAAGCATTACTTTCACCTTCGGACGGTTCTCGTCCAAAACAATTCCTCGTATTTTAAATACTTACATCCATCCAACGATGGATTATTTGATCCCAGCCTGGGCACCGTGGTTGCGCAAAGACATCGAGATCCTGGATTGAATATACCACAAAGCTACAAAGTTAGTTGAAGGGATGCAGCGGGTCCCGTATCAAGAGCGAATGGCCATCCTTGGTTTGCGTGATTTTACACGAAGACGAATGAGGATCGACCTGATTCTGGCTTACAAGATACTGCGAATCGAAAACCATCCGCTTAGCGAACTACTAAAAGTAAACTCCCCTCGAAGTACGCGCAGTCACTCGTGTTGTCTCGAAATACCGCACTCAAGACTTGATTGTCGTCGCTATTTCTTCTCTGTGCGTATCTGCTTTCTATGGAATGCGTTACCGCAAGATGTTGTGAATGCAACGACAATTGGTGTTTTCAAATCGAAATTGGATGCATACGTCAAACAAAACCCTGAATTTGGCCCGGTGTATTGAAGCAACATGAACCCAGAAAAATATTAACATTGTGATTTTGATTAAATTTTTCTTTTTGCAATAGTTGTCATCCAATGGTACGTGTAAAGCATTAGCTTTTTATCACCATAAAATCTTGATTCTTGATTCTTGATTCTACTGCCATTGAAAAAGCGAGACAATTGTTGGCAACTGCTGATGACGGTTCGGGTTCACTGGAACCTCCGTGGACATCACACCGTTTGTTTAACAAGCCGTACCGGGATTATAAAAATCGCAGGATCATTCGCAAACTGCGGTGAATATGGTGATTGTTCGATTAACGATCAATAATACTCAATCATTCATCCAATAACAATCAATAATACTGTTATTCAAGTTCTCGTTGTAAAACCTACATTAATAATTACATACTGTGATTCGAGTGAGCGTGGTTTGTTCTCACTTACATTCTTGGGTTGGTGATTCAATTTCATTCAATTCAATTTATCACATACACTTTCACACACAAATAATGCAACCACAGTACAAGCACGAATATAATGCAATATATGTGAAATATTTCAACGCCAATAATGAGCAAAACTCACTATTTAACGTGACCGCATTTGACATGACACACTATCGTCTGGCAGATTTCTCAGTGAAATAAAATTTTTTACCTTTGTATAATTTGTATGAGTCAAGGCTTATTTCACACTGTAGAATTTAAAAGTACATGTGTCTAATTCAAATGTGCCCTCTGTTTTCGCAATAATGTCAGGTGAATGTTGTCATAGTCGGCAAATCAATAAGACCCAGGAGCATTTGCCCGTTTCAGGGAGAGAAAACGTCCTAAGTCCAGAAAATCATCAGGAAACTATTACTGAATATGATGCAAAAATTAATACATCTGTAAGTGTCCATGGAGACCATGCCTGATCTTAGTAAACTAGGTACGTGCTGTTCCAAGATTTGTGATATTTGGAAAACCATCATCTGGAAAATCTCAACTATGTCAACGACTATGTGAGATATGGGGTTGTGAATACGTCAATGGTAATCGAATTTTTTAATCATATCTCAGCTTCGAAATTGATAATTGAACATGTATGTTCGAAAACGCCAACAGGTTGTGAAATGATTAAAATTATGCGCGAAGGAAAAGATTTGAACGACCAATATGTTTTTAACCTCATTAAGAAAAAGTTATATTCCCCTGAATGCTTGTTGAAGGGGTTTATACTAGATGATCTGCCAACGAACAGCCAACAAGTAGCTACGATCGACACACAATTTGAATTTATCACTGCGCTGGAGCCACCAGTCAATTGCTATATAAATATCTGTGTAAGAGTTTTTTCATGAGCTGTAACTATTGTATTAATTCTAATATTTATTTTCTAAAACTCGCTCAAGTATATATTAAATTTAAACTGAATATGAACTTATATTACAGCTCATTTCTTCAGTTATTTAACTTCAAACTGATAACGAACATTATATTAGGGTTTCATATTTCCGTATTGAAACTTATTGTGCAATGCGTGTTCAAATTTGTTCTATATCACAGAATCTAAGTGGTTTGTATTGTTTAAACATGTATAAAAACTCGTTTTACGTATGAAGTATGTCAATTAGAGGGATGAAAAATATTTTTTTATATTTATGTCATTATATCAGATGCCTTTCCGTTTAAAGCTAAATGTTTGTAGCCAAATAATAAGACTCAATGCAAATTAATCGAAGCAATGAGTTTATTAAAGTTTAGATTAATTTGAATGATCTGCAAATATTTATAACAAAATATTCAACCACATTTCGAAATATACCTTGAATCAGTGTCTAGCACTCCCAAAATTTTTATAACGAATTATTCTGATAATATAACGAAATAAAATAAAATAACCTTTTCGTCTGATGAATAATGATGAGTGAAAATAACATTTTGGTAGTGTTTACATCCCAGCACTTACCCATCACACACTTCTAAATGTTTTTCTTATAAGTTGGAGACGGTAAGATAAATTTCAGTACGTCTTCGAATATGAAATTTCACAGTTTGCAAAAATCATCGAGAAACAAACGAGAAAAATTCTTGTTCCTATTTCTTTTTCTTTCTTTTTTCTTTTCTTTTCTTTTCAATAAATAAACGAAAAAGATAAAAAATGAATACATAAAAACTCCCAAAAAGATGCTTCTCAATAACCTCTGTTAATGAACATATTGTTACGATATATATCTGATACGGTTGTCGTTAGCTTATTAATTTTGAATATATGCCTCGATTTTTTAGGATGCTTCAAAGACGCGAGTCTTACCAAGAAGTCTAGCTTCTAGCTCCCATATACAGTTCCGTGATATTCAGGAAACGGATACTTTTGATAGATGAATGTACGAAGGCGGGTGACTGGTCCCTTAGGACCAGTTCGATTATGACAGGTGGCACTCGTAAATCAATAGTGGCATTCGAATTCGTGGTCATCATCATCAATATCAACAGAGACCGAAATACACCGGTAGCATGCACTGAACATCTAACTGCCATGCAACCATGAATAAAAATAAAACCCCAAAAGATGGTGACATAAATATTTGCGAGTTAAGTAAAAGAGTAAACACGAACAACTTTGGATGAGGTACCTACACCACTAACTAAACGCATCCAAACATGTTCCGTGTACGAGTGAGGACACATCAGCATGACAGTTTTTTGCGGCTTTTACTGCTATGTATCATAACAATCTTTTCTCATCACTTAATTTGACGACACTTTTTATGTATTTCATAATAAAAAATGAGTCAATATTTGCCCTCGCATATAATTATTGAGCAGGTGTTTCGTTATGAAAATCGTAGTTATTAACAACTTCATCCTGGCAACGTCTGTGACAATTTAGTTGTCCATTTGTTTCATCCTAGATTTTCCTCGGATTTAACTGTGTTGACTCAAAAACAACGCTGCTGCTAGACATTTTACGATGAAGGAGAAAGATTACTCATTTTTATTGAGAGAGTCGCTCCGATGAGCACACAATTAAATGGGTCAGAGAAACAGCTTTCTAAAAGTACAAGAAATTATTTGCAGCGTGAGCGAACGGGATTTAACTCTCAATCTCTAGTTCAGTGCTGGCACCATAACGCTTAGGTATCAAAGCTGTGCACGACCTCTATAAAATTACACATTATATTTTAGTCTCAAAACCATCCTGAAAACTGTACAGCAAAAACTGTTGTGGTATTAAGTAGTTGCAATTATACTTATGAAATTTGATGCCTTCGAAAAAGGCTTTAAAATGCTGGTAAAGGAAATTTGTTAAACAAAATATTATCTGAGATCATCTCTCTATTTGAGGATATGCATAATAAAAGTGACTAAAATTAACTGAGAAATTTCTTTTCTAAATTTCGTCGGTAAATTTCCTGATCAAAATTTTCACGTAGGAAATAGCTGATTGCATATTCTCCAGGAAACAAACTCAAACACAGATATGATATTATCTGTGATACAACTTTTCGAGAACGATTGTGAAGAGCGTATATCACATTAAATTGTTTTTATTGATTTAACAGAGCTATTCGAACTGCTTTTGAGAATGGGGATTTCCAAAAAGCTCAAACTTATAGGCCTTACTTCATCTCTGTCTAAACACGACATTGCTATCCACTTCCGAATTATGAGTTCAGTACAGTATAGGTGTTGCACCGAGGCGTTTACCGAAAAAGGTTCCTTGATTCTACACTGCTGGGAATTGTTTGACTCCAAAGTTTTATCACACATCAAGAATGAGCACATGAGCTATTAACTTCGGCACACGATGTGATGAGTAACGTTTCAACCTGAACCATTTGAATGGTCAAACCAGGGTACTGGATATGGTAATCTGCGTTGCAGTCATTATTGCTATCTCATATTGGCAGCAGTAGTCACGAGTGGACTACTTTTTGTCGGTTGAGAATCAGCGTTAACAAAATCACAACTCTTAAGCCGATGAACTGTAGTGCTCCCCATCATCATTAATAAAAACAATCAGTTCAAACAACTACATCATCTCACATATCTTCATACAACAATTGCGGAAAACATTCCGCTAGATAATGATTTTGCTAAGGGGATTTTCCCGAACCGTTCATTTAAGCCACAAAGGATTCTGAATGCTTTCCATTTACAAAGCATCTGTTGCATCACCAAAATATCCTGAATAAGCGAAGTAAAAATGCAGAAGTACTTTCGAAAGTTAGAATTCAAACTATGTTTACTCTCCTGCGACAAAGCCACCTAAGCACAGTTGGTCATATTTTCAAACTGGAAAAGGGTCGTATTCCAAGAGTTCCAAACCTTTCTCTTTTAATCGATCAACAAAATATCGTTTAGTCTCATTATAGATTACTTGCGAAATCACATTTTAATGAAGACTAAAATGTGTGTAAACATTTAGCGTGATGATACATTCCATCTAACGCCATGACCAACGTCTTCGGTGATACCAATTTTCTTTAAACTTTTAAATGAGCAGTTGTGCAACTTGAGATTTTATTCATTATTACAAAAGATATTTGATTTGATAGAAGAGCTTATTCGTTGAAAACGAAAAAATGCGCCTTCTGTGCGTTTATCGGAATTTGGAGCGCAATAGTCTCATTGTTAATTTTGTTACTCGAATTTGCTCCACATGTAGTATGTTTGTTAAGATTGCGTATATGATAGATGAAGCGATTTTGCATAAAATTGAACCTAAATTGAGCGAATGCTGCAATCCTAACTAATATGTGTTTCACAAACAACATTTTACAAAATCCTTCGAAATTGATCGAATTATTACTAACATTTTTCGCAGATTCCGGACGATAAACATCGTTCTTGTTGGGAGCTCAAACGTATCGATCCCGACACAGGAAATTTGTTCTTGCCAAGTTGTGGCGTTGAGAATGAACAACTAGCAAAACCTACGGTCAAAACAACAACGACCGCTCTGATCGGTTACCCATATGCATCTGCTACGGAATTTGAAACACGTTTGCTTCGTCGCCACGAGGAACTTCAACACAGTTTAGATCAACATTTCTCCTTCTTTAACACAGTAATGAAGCCAAGACTCGATAAATTTTTAAGCGAACAGAAAAATGTACCGGTGCTTTTAGTGCAGGCTGAAGATATGGGCACAAAATTGTTTGAAGTAAGTTAAACGGTTAATAAATAATAGTAATTTGACTAATGTTAGAAAATGATTAGAATAAGTTTGCTTTTGAGAAATGTACCCATTAGCAAGACATTTGCTAAGCGTTAAAGGTATCTTAATCGAGGTATCACGAATAATAACTTTGAAGTAAGTTAGAATTAACAAATGTGTATTAAGTGAAGTTCGAAATGTATTTTAAAAGCATACGACCAGTTTTAGCCAATCACCATGTGTGCATATTCATAGCATTTCATCCCTAATTCATGTTGATACTAATGTATTGTGGTGCTCACATCCCCTATCCCTTACGCACCATATTTGCACATCATGTTGACACTGTTTAACACCTAATTTGGCACAAAAATATAGAATCTTGTTTAGAATCTTGAAATTTAACTCCATGTGTGAAATAAGTATATTTTGAACTTCAACCACTTGTTTATAGATTCTGAATTTATCTAAAAATAAGCTATCAGGCTGCAACTGATTGATTCAAACCTATTCTTAACAACGGCTGATGTATGCCGCACCTGAGTTAATAAAATCGACTGGAAAACTTGGGAGGACATTAGATTTTTACATTTTGTATTGAGCATTAATCAAATCAGAACATTATAAATGTTTATAAGGATTTTTACTACACTATTCATCTACTTACCACTTATTAGCCAATTTTGTTGTTGGCCTCGTCTGGTTGATGCTGACAATGAATGCATATTGCATATCGATGGATTAATGCTCCAAAGCTTTTCGAATGACCGAAACATCCAATACAGGAGGAACGATCGCTCCCGCAGCGCTCATTTACACAGGCAGTAATCAGCACGCTGATGGCATGATATACGAGCGGCAGCTGAGAGCAGTATTTGTTCTTTCCCCGTTTGAAGATGATGCTTTACGCCGTTCCTTGAAAGTGAGCGTTCAAAAGCAAGTTCTATCCAACTCGTAGGGTCAATTTCAAGAGCTTTCATATCTCTCTTGCAAACGTCTTTGTACCGCAAGCGCAGTCCGCCCAATGGTCGACTTCTTGTTTTCAACCCACCATTAGGTACTTATTTTGACATCCGACCACTTCATTATGTACACTGAACCCATCTAGTACAGGCAGCATTTTCGTAAAAGGGTAAACCTGCTATGTAAACCAGCTTCAAAAAACACTTTAGCATTCGTCAAATATCGAAGAACAAGAAACAATCAATATAAAAAATCGTTGGCAGTTGATAAGCCGCTATTTTATCACCAGTAGATAGATAGCAGTCCAAACTAGAATGATTCTTCGGACAGTAAAACAAGTACGATTAATAATTTATTAATAATTTATTTTTTATTGTCAGGAAAACAGAAACAAAAATATTACTTAAATGACTCATTTGTCTTAACTAAACTGAAGAATGTGCTGAGTGTTTGCGAGGCTATGCATTATTCTATTAACAGATCGTTCAGATAAATTCAACAATGAGATAAAGCGTTCGATTCACAAAGGGTGAAGAGCTACATTTTTCCGTAAATATTATCTCGTTATGGTAAAATAGATGACATCGAAACCAGTATAAACTGAAAAATATGATGTACTAGTGAATTCATGATAAGTAAAAATGGTTTATCAGTACCACTTTAAAACAATCTCCGTTTTTCAGAACACAATACAAGCAATTTATGTGAATTCGGATAATCCAGCTCTTAGTTGCTTGGATCTTTTTGGTGAATTGAATTTCGAAGAAGCAGAAGATAAGCGAGAGCCAATTGAAGAGAAAAATATTACACCACGTAAAAAATCAAGATGGCAGCGTTTGAAGGAAGCATTGTTGTGTAAAAGTCGACAGTAACCAAAACAAGGGTTACAGACCACTCCCAAAATATTTATTTTTTCATTCCTCACCACTCTTTCTCTTAACGACGTTTTGTTGATCAAATATTTCAAATCGCTTATTTTTGTGTAATTTCCGTCAAAATATGCATGGAATATGTTTGCTTTAAACACGATTTCTACGCCCAATATTAGTGAAACAGCTCATGGTCAAAAGCAGTAATGATGAATTTAACCTAATCGACGATTAGTTATATGTGATTATCTAAAACGTCATACTTTGCAGTAGCGCTTCACATTGGCAGTGAAATTCAGCTACAAGCTGGCGAGTTTGTGATTCCAGTTTGATGTACCCATTAAGATTTTTATTCAATTGTTCTGTTGTAAAGCGTGGTAAAGCCGCAAGTGATTATGTCAGGCAATTCGAGGACGAACCACTGTCCCTGTTCCCACGTCTATTACGTCGTTTAAAAAGGTTTCAGATTACTCGAGGCAGCAAATCCACGTCCCCAAGTGTTTCACAGACACTTGACGAATCTCTCTTGATTCATCCATGAGGCCAATCAGTTACACGCTAATCGCGTCCACCCAAGAATCGCATAATACAAGAGAAATCCACTTTGTTAGGCGCATTTATTACGCACACGACAAGTAACAAAACACATGCTTATCTTATGTAAGCAAATCTAGTAAGCACACGCCTGTCCCAGTTATCACTTTGATATGGTTCGCTAATCGATTTCATGCCAACCAGTACGATATAAGCCTTCAACACGCAAGGCTCACTTGATCGACATTGGCGAATCGTGTATCATTTGATAGCGGCTGTCGTTGTCCATCTCTTCGTGCTTCCGGGGATGTTGTCACGCGAACTGTTCTAATGTGAATTATTACGGGTTCGTGGTTGCCATCTTCGATCTTTCAGCGCTGCTTGCTTTCGTGATGTGCCAAAACTAAGAATTATATATTTAACGAGGTTCAGCTGATGTTATGCTAACATTTTTGAACAAGATCAGTATGTCTAATATTGCAATAATTCAATCTCCATTCAAGTTAATACTACCGCCGCCTGTTAAACGCAGATTGTCAGGATAGCACAGTAAAAATAAAAATTGAATAGGTTTGAATTTGCCGAGTTTATTGAACATTCGCTTGAAGGTCGAACATAGCATGACATTCACACAAGTTTGCAAGCCGCGTGTAATCATACCATATCGTCCGTTTAGGTTTAAAATCTACTTAACATTAAAAATTGTCACCACTGAGTGAATCGCTTTTTCAACATAGTGTGGAAGCCTTATGTTATTTGCCCCTTTGTTGGTGCCCACTGTGTGGTAAACCTCGGGGTGATTCCGATATGGGCACACTGTTAGAAAAAGTTTGACGGAAAATTCATTTCCACAAACATTTTACAACCCATTGTTTACGCGAAATTTTTTCTAGTTCTCTTTCGAAACTTCTCTTCCTTCTTCCACACGGATTAATCTGCAATTATGACTTATA
>JACCGJ010009243.1:0-24074 GCA_013407085.1 Atriophallophorus winterbourni
TAGAAGCGTTGAAGCACGCTTGTGAATGACCTCACAATGCACGCTGTTCTTTAGGCTGCCACATATCCAGACTCCAATATCCTTCTCCGATTCCGTCCAGCTCAAAATCGTCTACCCAAAGTGATATTCGTACTGACAGGGCTTACCGATTTGCAGTAATTTGCATTTTTGAAAATTTGAACGGCAGTTTATTTCTAACTGACCATTCGTGTAGTGCATCTAAATCAATTTGCAGTTTTACGCAGTCTGCAGTTGATTTTATTCGCATCCAAAGTTCAACATCATCCGCAAAAAAACTATCTTGCATGAGAGCGTCTCAGGTAAATCATTGATGTAAACTAAGAAAAGCACTGGACCGAGAACGGAACCTTGCGGTACACCACTGGAGGTATTAATGGCTCGTGATTGTACCCCGTTAACACGAACGGTTGCCTTGCGCCCATTGAGGTAGCTTTCGAACCATACGAGTAGCTGTCCGTCAATACCAATCTGTTTCAGCTTTTGTAGCAACAGGAAGTGATCAACTCTGTCGAAAGCATTCGACATATCCAGATAGCACGCATGCACACTGTCTCCTGCGTCAACCGTTTGGATCCAATCGTTTATTACCGTCAGCAAGTTTGCCAAGAATGAGCGAGCGTTACGAAACCCATGCTGGGCGACAGATAGTATATTTTGTGGTTCCCAGTGATGAACTATATTTTCCGTCACTATGCGCTCCATAACTTTGGATATCACGGGAAGTAGGGTGACAGGACTGTAGTTCGCGGGATCTGAACGGCTACCACCCTTATATATTGGTGAAATTACCCCTGTCTTCCACTCTGTTGGCACCACTCCTTCAGTTAGGGAATGTTGGAACAATTGGTCTAGTGGTTCACACAGCTGCTAGTCACAGGATTTTAGTAGTGCTGGTGTTATTCCATCGGCTCCAGAAGATTTCTTATGGTTCAGTCGATACAATTGTCTTCGTATAATCGGTGAATTAATCTCAAAATCATTTAGTTGTTGAGATACAATCGATGTCAGTAATTTCTCATTCGTTCTAACCGTTATCGGGCTAAACAGTTTTGCATAAAATTAAGCGAGATTATCAGCCGTTTCCTTTGCTGTGACTGTTAATCCATTCTTAGAAATAACAGGAAACACCCCTGGTATCACACCGGTCCGAGCATTGACAATCCGATAGAGAAGTTTACGGTTTTCTTCCATTTACAAAAACAGAGAGTGATGGTAATATTGTTTGTCCTTTTTGACGAGAGCATTCACTTTGTTACGAATTTTACAAAATTGCTGCTAAGCGGCATCAGTTTTGGTCTTTCGGTGTTCAGTCCAAGCAAATTTTTGTCTCCCGAGCCATTTTTTGTGCGACTGCGAAGCTTAAATCGGAAGTCACTTGCCCGTCGTTCATCAACAAATCGCGAATTATGATCTATGTTTAACTGAAGTATTTTCGTGAGCTTACTGCATTGTGTTTCGGTGTTGTGCTGATCAAGTTCTTGCCAATTTACTAGCCCAAGCGATCCACGTAGACCCGCATAGTCGATCTTTCTGAATTGTTTGGCGGACGCACAAACTCGTCTTGCACTGCAAACAAACTCAAAGGCTAGCACCAGATGATTACTCCGACCGAGGGGCGCAATGTACTCAACACCCTCAACTGCTGTTTTCTCGGAAGTAAAGATTAGATCCAAAATGGATGGCAACTCTGATCCTCTTCTGTGAGTAAAGTCAAACACATGTATATGAAGTGGAATCATGTCGATCACCTCGCGAAATTTGTGATCAAATGTGTGTAGAGGGTGATCGGATCTGGCAAAGAGATGAGGAAGATTGAAGTCCCCCATGAGTAGTAATTGCGAGCTACGCTTCTCTCCGACGTAATTTAGCGATTGTAATAACCTGTCATTTTGAGTATCATTCGAGGCTAGAGGGCGGTATATGATTCCAAGAATGCAATCGTCGTGTGACACATTCGTGAGACTGCACCAGAGGGTATCTTCGAAATCAAGGTTTGGATCGTGAATTTTCATGCACTGAAGCCGTTCGTGACAGTAATAAGCCACACCACCATCTTTTCTTGGGTGATCGTTCCGTATTAGCATCATGTTGGGGATTGAGAGTTCACTTTCAGTCATACAGGATTGAAACCAGGTATGAGTAACAGCAACGAGGTCCGGCGTGTATCGTTTGCACAGCTCGGTCAGTTCAGTCAATTTGTTGAACAAACTTTGAGCATTGATATAGATGCATTTAAGTGAGTTTTTAGAATGTATCACCGAGTCAGTATTTGTATTTATTGGTCCGACGATGTTGACGTCGGACCGAGATCGTTTTTTGAAGCAATTTGAAGTAATTTCGCGGGCGAAATTGCACCAGTCTCGGATAATTGCGTAATTAAAGGCTCCAGGTGGACATCAACAGCGGCTTTTGAGTTGCACAGTCTAACGTTTTCAGGTAACCTGTTGATGTTCACTTTTAGTTTGCTTCGAACATCATCCGCCTTGCTACTTGAAAGAAACGTAACCTTAAGTGGATTTGCCCCTTTCCCGTGATAGTTCGGCGAACGAGGTATTCTGTATGTGTCGAAAACTACAGAATTTTTGGAACCGATATTTTCGGCTATAAATGACCATTATTTACGGTCGTGCTCTTTGTTTTCGAAGCACGTTGTGGCGCCCGAATTTTCTTGGAACGTCAAACAAAATAATACTCCTTGGTGCTGTTTGATCCCGCCTATTCGGTTCTTTTGACCTTTCCCACCAAGGTACGTCAGCGTACCTTTGATCGATTGATGTGAATAACGAGGTTACGTCGAAAGAAACCATTATTTCATCTTCATCGATCTTCACATTCTTCAATTTCTGGAGAAATTGTTCTGCAGAGTTGATGGCATATTCCCAGTCTGTCACCAGATATAACAGACTTCTTCGCAATTCTTTCGATAACTTGTAATTCCGCCCTCCTGGTAAGGAAACGATCAGGCGTACTGGAATATTCTCTTCGTGTATTTTGGGTAATCCGTAGAATTTCGGTATAGTTGAGTCTTCTGGCTTCGTTCTTGTTTGTTCCATTCCATTCAGTTGTCCCATAAATTTCAATTTCTTCAAAGTTGCGTTGATTTTGTTTTCAAGGTTAAATGGTCTTTCATTTAGTCGAAAAAACTGCGATCTCGCAAAGCTTGCTGCACATGCAGGCCAAGTGTATCAAAATCATAAATAAACCCTCGCAGCGAGTAAAATTTCCTGTGATTCGGCTTCTTAACACTATAGTTCGGGGATTGTTTATTTAAATCAAGCCTCAAGGAACTGGCTTCACACATTCAGGATGCGACAGATTCAAAGTCCAAAACAACAACAAAATCAGGAAAAAACATCAGCAAATACCCTATTTCGAATAGTAAGAATTTCACTGAGCTCTATTAATACTGCCGCTGTTTGGCAAATGCTCTTATCGATGCACTACACCTTGCGCCTTAACCCGAAGTTCAAATATTTAAAGAAAACGAGCCAGCTAGGCAGTAGACACGACTGCACTATCTGACGAAAACGTAAGCCGTCGTGTCTACTCCACGGAAGGCACAACTAAAATGCAGTTATTTGTAAACACTTGGAGGAAATTAAGCGTCATCTCATTTACTAAAGCCCAAGTTACTGACTTCGGGCTGCCGAAGAAACAAAGTTTGCAGCAAAAGGTAATCTTTTCCTCGCTGTATACGTTAGCTTAAGCAGATGTTTCGGCCAGTTCTTTACCATTGCTAATGCCAAGCTGCCTATTTCTGGTGCCCAATTTCTGATCGATTCCAATCTCGAGGTAGGTATGATTAATCAAACTCATCGACAATGATACGAGATTAGGTTCTATCTGTCAGGCTCGTGGTTTACCTATACTAACAATCCGTGTTGTAACATCCATATTTGCATATCCATTTCGAATAAGGAGAGGCTCATACAACTTGTTGTTGGTCCAGCTGATCAGGTCACGTCCGAAACTCCTAATATTTCTTTCTCTTGATAATTAATCATTCAACAGAGGATTTTCGTGCTTAACTTCAACAAGCTTAATATCTGTTCTCGGTTATACATCTTTTCTTGGTGGATAAATATATGTACTTCATTACTCAGTAAACGTAAGGTTTCCTGGGTCTCTGAAAATTGATTTTGTCAATGCCATTAATCAGTTTTATTTTGAACTTCTTATTTTAAATTTGATATATTTTCTGGAGTTCTTGAGGACAAATTTAGAGTACACGTCGGTTGAATTTATGATATTAAACGAATTTGGAGTTAAACATTAATCAGACCAAACAGGTTTCGAATAGCGATCGAAAATTAAGCGAAAGGTTATAGTCGAATGGAAAAAATTTGAATTGCCAATTACATGTATATCAGAAACAGCTTCGGTTTTATATATTAGCGCTATCAAACATTGTGATGCAAGTAGACAAAATGTCAGCATGCATGGTTTTATAAAAATCGTGTTGTTTCAGTGTGCAATTAAATTTTCTCCAACTGACGCAGCACAAACCCCATACCTCGAATTATAACATGTTGACAGTATTTGAAGTGTCACAAATGCGTAAAATCTGCTTCGATTATATAGCGACATGTTGAAACGCGTGAAAAAATTCATCTGGGACACGGCTAATTTGATGACCACTAAACGTTATTGACAATACCCTAAACTTAAGCAGGTTTCTGGTTCACAGTTGATCGCGTTTTGAAGTACATCACTTAATGCCATAATGACGATCTGTCTAACTGTTTATTTCTTGCCGAATCAAACAGATACTCGAACTGGATGACGCCATGATCAAGTAAACTCAGTCGAATTTCGTTAGCAGCGTTATCAATATCGTGTTGATTGCTTGTCCGAAGGAGATCTAGGAGTGAAGGCACATTGGTTCCGCGGTATCGGGCATTACATTCAATGTGGTTGTAAAGGTGATCATCGTTCAACGACTCACGAAATGAGCGTTCGATGAAGTGTTCTGTGTGAAGTATACTGCTCGGCAGATTCTTAAACGTGAAGTTACCCTTTACTAAAAATTCGCAAATGAACCTGACAGTTAACATGCGAATTCTGTCGAGTATTGCCAGATTGTAAGAATCCTGTACAGATGGCGGGTGATATACTACTCCCCATTCACCGTTTTGGCAGTTAAGTAAACCTACGGAGGACTGGAGTGCATCCCGTAATACAAAATCGGAATCATTAATCTCACGGCACTAAAGGTTTTGGCTGTAGTAAAATGCTAATTCTTCTCCTGTCGTATTGCGAATAAGTGACATGCCTGTAAATTCTATTTTACTATTGTTTTGTGAGGCTGTAGCATTTTTCTAGTAATTGTGATAATCTTTGTTGAATATTTTATAAAAATGCAGGCAGTTCATTGATTTGGTTGAACTGACAATGTGCGTTTTGGTATACAGGTATTTGATAATAGTTTTTCTCAGCGAGGTTGGGGTGTGAGAGAAAGGGCTATCAGAGTGCAGAATACCTGCTTATAATAAGCTGTCTGTTGTATAGGCTAAATTTGTTTCTGAAAGGACAGCGAATTATTAAGTTAGTGGTATTTCCTTTGGTAATTTTTTTGCATCAATTATCCCCTATGAAGCAACAATGCGTTTAACCTAATCTTTCGTGATATATGCATGAGGCAATTTTTCAGTCAGCTTAGACTGCGTCTAACACATATCTACGTTAGAACGTTACTTACATGTTCTTAGAAACGATGTTTATATAGTTCGTGAATTTTAAAATCTTGAATTTGTGCGCCACTGCTATATCATATAGAACGGGCGTGTCATTAGGAAATCTCCATTGTAACTGGTTTTGCTTCTGCTGTACTGCTTTAACAGTTGTTTACCCTACATATAAGACTTTCAAAAGCATTACATTTTGAGCGTTACTTTCTTGATTATAAGTTTATTTCTTGGGTATTCCGTCGAAATTATACGTGGCATATCAGCTGTTCTTCTCTGATGATGAACACGTACATACGCCCGCCTATTGACCAGTCTTCACAAGCCTGGACCCCATGGCTTCAAAAAGACATTTCACTATTGGATCGCATATATCACAGAGCCTCGAAGCTGGTCATTGGGCTCGAAAACCTACCATTCGCTGACCGACTAAGTAAACTGAAGCTGACGACACTTGCACAAAGGAGACTGCGGGCCGACCTCCTCCTCAAATTCAAAATCCTTAACAGTGTTTCCCACCCTTTGGATATACTATTTCACCGACGAACATCCAGCAACAACCGCGGTCACAACTGCAATTTGGAAATACCTCAATCCAGTCAGAACTGCCGCAAGTATTTTTATTCTGTGCGAATTTGTTTCGCTTGGAATTCCCTGCCAGCCAATTTGGTAAGCTCAAACACTTTTTCTATATTTAAATCAAAACTGGACGATTTCCTGAGAGCCAATCCAAATTATGCCATGAACTATTTATAATTTATCGTTACCAGAATTATTTTGATTTTAAAATTTTTCTACACACATATACACATATACACTTGTACCTATAGTTCAACTGCATGGTTATTGTAAAGTAATTGCTTTTTCGACCATAAATCGTGAATCTTGAATCTTGAATCCTTGCAGTAGTTACTGAACCCTATCTAAACAGGATAAAGACAATTGTAATATGTTTTCTGAAGTTTTAAAATATAACTATGATGTTAAACAGCCTTTATTTGTTTATATTTTCGGAAGTTGACTTAGGTTTTAAGCCGTGCCAATATCAACGTTTTCGTTGGATGAACGTCCATACGGCGCACCACTTTCGTTATTATTAACATTTATCTTCCTGCAATCTGACCACTTATAGTGTGTCACTGGTTTCCTTTTCATCGGTACCGTAACATCATTGTTCACGGTGTCTCTCGTTTTTACAGGTCACCAGATCGCTCGCCTGCCATAGATCGAGATGCTTTCATGTAAACCTCGGTAGTGATCTCCGGCGATGGCATTATATCTTTCGAGTTCCTCGAGACTGGGCTTGAAATGAGGTTATTTCTACTTGCTCGCGAACGACTTCAATTTCATGCAGTCCTAGAACTCATTCAATGTTGCATGTTGATATAAAAACCTATTTTTCTCCCATTCATTCCATCCTGCTCCCAAACAACTTTTATCAATTCGCTGCCTACACAACACCGGCAAGTTCCACATACCAAATATCGTTTCATAAACAACGACAAATAGAAGCATAGAAACATATATTATCAGAAAATCACTGATAGCATTAAAGAGCATCATATTTAAGACATCTTTAAAACACATATTGTCGAATGAAAAGTGACCTCATGGGATTAATTTCGACCCGTGTGAGATGGTTCCAGAAGGTAACTGCCGTTTTCTTGGAATTTGAACAGCTGAAATTTAAGCAAATAAACAAGCATGAGTTAGACTCGAGGTCGTTGTAATGCGAGCGCGCTAGTAATAAATAATTCATACAACATACCATCAGGCGACATGCCAGCTTTAAGACATTTTTCAAATCTGCATGCACGACACCGGTTTCGCTCTTCTGGAGTATTCATGCAATTCCCACCGAAAGGGCAAACATATTGACGACCTTCTTGTACGGTTCGGCGGAAGAATGCCTGAAGTAGAGAAGTAGATTGTGAAGATCAAATTAAATTTCAAATGGAATATTATTAAACGTGACGGAGCATACCTTACAGCCTTCACATGCCATCGCACCGTAGTGCCTACCGGTCGCTAAGTCTTTACATACGGCACAACGGTCACTGCCTGGCTCGGAATTATTCATTCGTATGTGAGCTACTCGCTGATTCACATAGCGTCGTTCTTCGCCCCGTCGAGCGCGGGCGCCAGGTTTCGACTGTCTTGGAATGGCTTCAGGTTGCGCCCTGTTAAAATACAAACAACGAATTGATAATGAAAATTTCGTTGCTCAAGATAATTTGAAAATTATTATTGCCATTTATTACAACCAAGTTTATGAATGGCTCATACAAATATAGGAGCATTTCTTTAGTCAATCATGCTTTTAATTGGAAGTCATCCTCAAATAAGTTAATAAATCGCGAAAGAATACTACTCAATAAACAGTAACTCACATGATTGGAAAATGCATATTAGAAACTCCATTGTGCTGGACGAAGTAATGTGCGTGATTCGGGTTTGGGATTAGAGGTAGTGGCTCGTTAGAAGTTGATGGTCCACAGTATGGCGAACAATTGGCATATTGTATCAGTGGATTTTCAGTGTTGTACGTATCATTCGTGGATGGACCAGAGGTAGAATATTGTGGTTGAAAATGTGACTGATTGACTTGTGCATGGTAAGCAGTTGTTGGTTGGTTGGTGATACTCATTCGATTATTGTACATCTCTGATGGTAGCATTGGAGGTGCTTCTGTTGGGAATAAATGACTCGGCTCCATGTGAGATGGACCTGGTTGAGGCGAAACGCCATGCGTTCTGCTTGTCAAGCTTGCTGAATAAGAATCAGGCGACATCTGTGAAAGTGGAACTGATTGTGTTGTGGCAAAATTATACTGCCCAAAGTGCGTTGCGGCGGGTTGACGCAAATACCTCTGGATTTCAGTTACCATCCGTTGCTCAGAATCAATTTGCATTGATATATCACGTCCTTGTTGTGGCGGATGCGTTTGGTTTGAATTAGGTGTCGCACTGGCATCAAATGAAGTGGATTGCCTCAGGTCTGTGGTGTTGGCGTTTGACAGATAAGGATACGGTTGACACCCACTAAAATCGTGTCGATTCGGCACATATTCAGTCGGCCGATGTTTGCTTGACCCAATGTTTGTGCAATCAGACATATTTTCTCTGTTGAATATTTGGGTGTGTCTTGTGGAAAATTGTTGCATGCAATCCGGTTGTAACGACGATAATGGCTGTTGAACTCTTTGCGTGTTAAAGCAATCCTCATTTGTCCAAAGATTTGGTACGTATTCTGAAGTGAGTTCTTCAGTTTGCTGTGACTTTCTCTGGAAAACCGGGGTCAAGAGTTCGCCAAAGTTTTGACCCTCTGTTGGACTAGCTCTTTCTATTCCAGAGTCCGACGAAGTACTTGATGATTTCGAATCCACTCGATGTTCGTGTGGGGGATGTCCGATCAGGGAAAATTCTTCAATCGACGGCAATGCTTTATCCATTTAGCCTTTTCCAAAGATGCGATCCTTTTCTGCGGTTCAAAAGCTTCAATTGTTGGAACTCGCGTGCGCTTGAACTTTTATCGCACTATTGACCTTTGATCGTCCAATAAGCGCAGTTGGTCCAGCACATTATCTAATTTGTCACCTGATTGGCTATGTGCTCAGGGATGACGTAATAACAGGTGTCATGTTCTATCGGACCAAATACGCGAAAACTTTTAAAAATATAATTCAGAAATAATGCATCATCCGATTTCATTGCATTTGAATGCAACCAGCACAAGGCCATTTATAATATTCTCAGGGTTGAGTTTCAAAGGCGGGTTACATTTTGTACGGTACTCATTCAAGCAGATATTTCACGTGCAATTTCTTTGCACCCTGCATTTCATGTTCATTCGCATCAAGTTTTCTGTCGTTGAAACAATTACTTCTTCTACTTTCAGATAATTCAAATTGACTTAACGATTGCTTAAACATTTTAGGCTGTTAATCTGATCAACGTTACGAGAAACAGCTAAGTTGATCAAGTTAATATTTAACGAATCTCAAGTAAGGGTCCATGTATTTGGGACGTTAAGCAGTTGGAAATTCTTGTTGTGTCCATTAGTTTAGTCTCCTGTCGAATAAGAAGAAGAATAAGACTGAACATCATTCTTCGAGTTCGGATAAATCGGAGAGCAGTTTTTGTTGTTCGACTTTTTAGGTCGATTTCGACCGTGGATGTTTATCACCATTGCATGATTTTTCATGTTTCACCTCTTTTCGTATGACTAATCAGTCCGATTCTGGAGGTAAAAACTCCCCGGTAGCGATTGCAATGATAGGCAGAACTCGGTCGATCGGCGTCTGTTGCACGTCGGCGGTGTGATCTGCGTTAGCAGCCGAGAGCTGTAACTGATCCTCAAAGCTTGCAGAAGACACAAGTTTATGCGGTATAATCGTACTGTCCCTATAGAATAGATAGGTGAAGTGCTCTACTCATCTTTATATCTGCTGATGTTTATCGAAAATCGGGTTAACAGATACGGACTTAATGAGAGACGTTTGTTTGGACCAATAGCTCTTTTGATCCCATCATACAAACTGTGAAAACATTCAGTATTGACAGCTTTTTGGATGCTGAGTATAATTTCAGTCAAATACTCATTTGCACATCGTCTTGCAGTCTGTTGGAAATTAATTCTAACTGACCTTAGAAGTCGTATGTTTTCAACTGTTGACAGACCTTTGAAGGTCAAAAATGCTGACTGTTCCTTGTCCGACACCGAAGACAGCAGTTTAAACTTTTTGACAATGCCTGCTTCAGATAACGTTACATAACGGAACGGGAAACTCTGAAAGTAAATACAGCTTCTCAAATTACTAAAATAAATATGCCCTTTTTAACAGAGAAATAGTTTTACATAATATAATTGATAGATTGAATGAATGAACTTATGTATGGACGTTTGTTCAAAGTTAATGTTGCACGCTTCGAATGAGTACAAATTTAAGATTAGGATTCAAATAAATTGTGATTGGAATACTACACATAAATACTGGAAATGAATTTGGTGCCGAAAACAGAAATTGTCGTAAATAAAAGACATTAAAGTAGACCTTTATTATATAATTAATTAACTAGTAGTATATTGGAAGCGATTCGTAAAAATGTACAACGCATAATTTGTTCAAATTTAAAGAGCCACCATTTTCGAATTCTAAGTATCGTGCAAGTTATTCTCGGATTCATTACATAATCAGATCGTTCGAGTAAAATGGTAGAACATCGAAGCTACTCGGATTAAATACTGAAACACCGCCATGTGCTGATGAAATAACACCGTTCATCCTTAAGCAATGCGCCAATGCTCTATTATCACAACTCTCTGAACTTTTCAACCTGTCACTGGTTCCTACTGAATGGAAAAGTGGATTAATAACTCCCATTGACATATTCGGGAACTGATCTGATGTGTCACATTATTGACAGATGTCTCTACACTTCTCGAATGATTGAAACAAATTAAGCTTATTTACGTCGCACAACACGGATTTACAAAAGGAACTTCTGTCCCACCAATCGTCTCATATCCCTTGATAACCTTACTTGAGTCGTAGATAATGGATACCCTCTCCTTGCTTTTTACTTCGACATTTCTTAAGAGATTGACTGTGCTAACCACAGCATACTTCTACAGAAATTGGAGTAGCTCGGGGTGGGTGGTAGATTATTGGCCTGAATAGAGGATTACTAGACTGGTAGAGTCATCAAGTTAGAGCTGATGGGACATTATCCAGCCCAGCAAAAGTTACAAGTGGCGTACCTTAAGAATCAGACTTGGGGCTAATATTCTACCTGGTGTATGCCAACAATATACCCGAAATCTTACTCTTCAAAATCATTTTATTTACGGATGACATCAACGAGTTGACTAGCGTGCACACCACGAAGATTATCAAATTATACAAAAGCCCAACATACGTGTTTACAGAAGCATGGTAAGCGTCATGTAGCCTTGAATTTCTTCCTTTTCCTTTCTGCTTTTGACCTATATACAATATTGATATTTGGAGACTTAAATTTGGTTTTGTTTATTGTTTCTACAGAATTTGGATGTTCAACCTTAATTTTTGTAATTAATTTGTGTTGTTGGATGTCTTTTCCTTTCACATGTTTGGTGAACCATTTGTTTGAATAATCCGTCGGTCATTGTTGAATTTGTTTGCCGTCTTTGATTTAGTATTTAATTGTTTCTGGAGTATTTTGGCACACACTCTAGAGTCAGGATTTTTATGCTTGCTGACCGCAGCTGGAGATAATAAAGTTAAGGTTTAATTAGACTTTGAAAATGTAGAAAATTGAACAAGGTTTTATTGTTTATATCTGACGATGTGATACAACCCGTAACCGGTTGTCGTCTATACGTTTAATGTGAGTAACACAGTTGTTGTTTAAAAGCATCTCGAGCAGTTTACCGGGAAATAATTGAATGTACTTTGGAACACCATGGTTCATTTTACCAAGCCTAAGTATAGAGTTCCCAAAGTTGAACAATTTCGCCTCATACCGGATTGAAAGTTAATCTTTGCATACAATAGTTTCACTTACAACGAAGCTGCAGATTCCGTTCAGGTGACCGCTTCCGATCGATATTTATCCTACGCGTCGACTCGGCCAGCTGATCGTGAAAACCACGTGATGCATGTAACGGTCACGTGCTGAATTTTGAAAATGACTTACCAGTTTCGATCAATCGGCCTAGTGGAGCGAAAGGCCCGATAGGCTCAGAAATAATAACGAAATTTTGCGTGCAATGCGAATACAGATATTGATTATTTTGGTTGCTAATGGGCTTCCTCAGAGTTTGAATCGATATACGACAACCTAATGCTTCAGCAATGACGCTTTGAGTTTATAATAATAATACGCTGATCGAGTACATTTACAAAATGCGTACTGAAAACAAGTATGATCGCTACCACTATGTTCGTTTTCTTATCAGTCTGTTAAGAACCTGGAAACCAGGGCAATACCGCGAACCCACAACCCAAACCATCTTGAATAGTTTATGCCAAACCCTCGTGTGGGTATAATGGGCGAAGCAAATCGGAAGCTCGCCGATCAATTAGTGACAGCTTTAGG
The DNA here is from genome assembly GCA_013407085.1 of Atriophallophorus winterbourni. Lineage (NCBI taxonomy): Eukaryota > Metazoa > Platyhelminthes > Trematoda > Plagiorchiida > Microphallidae > Atriophallophorus > Atriophallophorus winterbourni. Next base: position 12,785 of record JACCGJ010009243.1, read on the forward strand.
CAATACTCTTCTTGTATTCTAAATCGAAATCATTATCCTATGTTCTATATCCATTTAGTCATCCTCTTTGAGCGAACCCCCAAGGAAATAATCACCAATTTAAGAAATGTAAATTTACTCAGAATTATAAACACTGCCATGTCTAAAAACCAACTATTTAACCTAAGTAAAGATGCTGGAAGGTTTGTATATGATGATTGCTTTCAAATAAGGCAACACAATTGGCGCATCAGGATATCGGCAATTTTGTTAATATAACTGTCGATGGACATTCACAACCGCCTTATAGCTGTTCACCGTTTTCAAATGCAGTGAACGTTCAAATCTTGTGAATAGTAGCGATAGAGATTGTAACTATACAAGTGAATGAACATTGTTTCAAATGTCATGAGCCTATAGCACATCGGCGAACCGTTAACAAGCAAATTAGTGATGCAAAGCGCCTAATATTAATCGCTAAATCACAGGAATTCCTTGAACGCTTAAGCTCAAAATAAACATCAGAAAGATTACTGGTCTTAAGGAGATAAATAAAAGTTCACAATTCACGTAAAAACTCATTTGACAAATATTAAATTCCTGTAGTGCACTCGCTGTAGGTTTGCTGTGGAATTCATTTTTTTGCTGTAGTTCGTTTAAACTATTGTTTGGTCTGTTAGAATATAATTTTTCTTATTATTTGCCATTTGATCAAGTAGACTGCATAAACTCTCATTGGTATCGATAGAAATAATATTTTATGGTTAGCTGGAAGTAGTATAGAGTAATTCTATCTACCGAAATTCGTCAGCCAATTAAAACCCTCTTCACCAGTTTGTTTCATTATTTTCCGGAAAAAAATGCGTCAAAAATGTTTCGTATTTTCCTGATGACCAGAGTTTTAATATTGGGTTATGAAAGATGCCATAACTTCTTTCAAATTTAGAATGTTTGCCATTTTCCGATAAAATCTATTTAACAGGAAACTATAAACAATCATTTATTCTGATATATTCAATAGTCCAGCAGAATAAAACGATATCTAACCACTATATTTAAGCTACATTGTGTCAAATCGCATCTCGATAACAATGGCCGGAGTTTTGTAACAGAGCAATTTTTTTATTAAATCTTTATTATTAACTGGAACTGTTCACTCCAAACATTCAGTCTTCGGAATTAGATTTTGGTACCATTGGTCAATAAAGCATTGTAGAAGAAAGTATTTGAGTTTTCAACACTCGGCCTAAAATTGGGGTTGGCATGCATGCTGTTTATCTAACAGATGACTAGAGTTTATTATTAAATCTCAGTGCCACAGACGGAAGCTTTCCTCCTAGCAACAACTACAGAATATATGATCCACAAGCAACCGAAGATTTGCTCATCCACATTCCCCTTTCTAATTGTGGCCGATAAGTCCGCAAATTTGACCTATGACCCTTTTATTAAAACTGGCTAATTCGTGCGTGACGCAATCATGTTTATCAAAAAGCGATGTCCCCCGTATAACCAAGATGGTTTCGCTTATCAAATATGTTTAGTAACTAGGTGGTTACTGGAATAATCTAGCAAACAGACAAACCCGTTATCCAATATTCAGCTAAAAATATTTTTTTAAAATTTAATGCATATAAAGACAGAGATTCGGTTTAACATTGCAATATTGATGTCGCCCCGAGAATCACTTCAATCGCCACCTCGACAACACAAACACTAAATTGTACGAATTCGTTCACGGTTTGCTCGTGCCAGTTGCATTCAGAGCAGCATTAGGGGAAAGATATTTTGAACAATCTCGCACTACTTAAAGACGTTTCTGTCTAAGATGATGTCAATACAATGCTTCACGAAAACATTTAAGATCCAGCTAGATGTTTTTATTAAAATTGTTTCGATTTCGTGTTTTATATAGTCTATGACAAACAAGTCCAGATTCTGGTCTGCTTGCATGGTCCTTTTAGACCCAGCAGATCTAATTCTGAAGCTGAGAGTTTAGCCAAGCGCCTAGCGATGCTTGTAACGTAGACCAGTTGATAGTGAAATGAAATTCACTGGATGCAATCTGGCGTGATGTGATATCATCCAAACAATCGATTCTGCGTAAGTGACCATTTGATTTTTTCAATATAGTCTGTTGTATTTAGCGGCATCAAAGAATACAATTTCGAAAAATTCAAAGATATGCTGCATAATAGGTGAAGCAAAATGTAATTGAAAAGCTTTAAAGCAATCGACTGAAAAACGTAGCAACGGAGTACTTGTTAAAATATGTGTGTGATCTTAGATCGTAGTCAATCTGGACATGGACAACAATAAAATCTGTACACTCGTAGCCATATGGGACATGGTTATTATGCAGCCATTTGTATATTCGTATGAGACGTGTTGGGTCACGCGCCACGTAACTTTGAACCGAGGGAAATCGATATACTCAAGGTTAAATTACTAGAGGCAACCATCTCTAATAGTCATGTGATCGACAGCTGTCCATTTGTTATTTTACGAGTTGGCTGACTTAAATTCTCGTGCTATGTTGAGAATTAAGGGAATCATATTTTTAGTTTTTCTTTATTATTTCTCATTATATTTTAGGCATTCAAATGTAGATTTTTGCACGCCAACAGGTTTCTGTTAACCTGAGTATAAATTGATTTGATTTAACAACGGTTTTATTTATTTCCACACAATATCCCGACGTCATCGTGTACACAATAACTCCCATAATTGCAGTTGAATAAGTGATAATAATCGAAATAAAACGCATATATGAAACGAACAAATATTCTCGGAATTACAAACCAAACTCTAAAATACACGCATAAGTAAATTCTGAAATGAACAAAGAATGTAATCAATATCAAGAGTTAAACGGAAACCAACGACACATCAACATTTCCTGATTTTTCTTTTCTCGCAGTCGGAGGGAATAAAACATCACGAACTAATCGTTTCTGAACGCAAATGTTAGGTCTCAATATTTGAACGGCTATTGATTCATCAACTCTCGAAATGCCCCGTATAATTTGTCTCGACACTTTGTGGGGAGCTGTGTGAACTAAAGAGAACGAGTCTTCTGATTATATTTCGTTGTTATCATTTGCTGATCATATTGATGATATTACGATTATTCCTGAATAACCGTCTTTTTTACATGAAATTAAGATTTCTGAACTCAGAAATTTTATGGTTAACGAAAATTGGCATAAAAATCCAGGATGACAACTTTTATGGAGCTCAACCACATGAACTCCCGAAATGTGACAGATTCAGTCGCATAGTGCATTGTTTTCGTTATATGTTAACATCAAGTTCCAAAATGAAATCCACGAACGATTTTGAGTGTACATTTTGTCCCAGTCTGTTGCTGCATGTGTTTACCCAATGAAAGAATGTGATATGTCCATGGTTCTTGAATTTTATCTGGTTCGAATTAAATGCACAAGCATCTGAGAACGTTTAAGCAGATAATTCCGGTATGAATAATTTTCAAGGTCAACAATTCGTCACTCTCTATGCCTTGATTGAAAAATCCCTGGAAATGGCGAATTGTTTTAATTCGAGATCTTCGAAGTCGCACGGTAAAAAAGAGTTTAATACGCTACAGCAATCATGGACCTCAGGTTCTGATGAAATAAATCACGAATGAACAAATATGTGGGCCAATGATTGGGGTTGAAGTCAGGCGTGAAAACCCCAAAGATTGTTTTAAAAGACCTGATTAATAATTACACGTTGGAATTCAACCAGATTGTAATTGTAAAAATAAACATACACAGAGCAAAATATTTCTTTCTAGTATTCCAACGCACGCTGTGCACATGTAAACAAGAATAATTAAACACGTAAAATGAGTGTGTTCAATATTAAGAATGAAACGGATATCGATTTCACGTAAGATTACTTCGAATGCTTTGCCCTGGTAACTTATTACAATAGGCTCCGAAACAATTCCTCCTCCTTGATAACAATTGTCACTGGGTTAACTCGTGGGTCCCTTTCTGTTGATAAATGTACCATAGAGATCTGAGAATCATTATCTGATACTTCAAATACGACATTTCTGCTTAAAACTCTCTACGAACTTTCATTCATTTCCAGCCTATGTTCCAACCTATGCAGCATTGATACGGATGTAGATTTAACTAGTTTCCAAGTCTTTGAATCGAGTGATACGATAATAAAAGGCACAACATTTTATAATCCATTTTATTGAATATACGGTTGAAAAAAATCAACTTTTTTCAATAGTAATCCGAATATCGTGGTTGAACTGCTTGCCATATTGGTATAGTTGTGTTTGTGAAAATTTCAATCGTTGGTGCACTACTTATGAGCACACGTCAGCTTGAAATTTATAAAATGTTGCAGAGGCAGCTAGAACCATCGTAAATAGATTTGGATAGCATGTTTGTTACAATAGATAATACATTCATTCGGAAAATAATATCACTAATCACTGTAACTGTTACCATCCGTATTTTAGCATGTCGTTTTTCTACACCGTTGAATCGCCCTTGAGAGTGGTATATTTGTTTCGTTTTTACGCACTACCTAACATCTAATTCAAGCGCTAAGAAAACCAATCTTTCATTTTTTTGAATTGGCTATTTTATAAATAAATTTCAGTTCACGATTTATGTGTTACTTTTGAAAAATAAGCTATTAACCTTTCTATATTAAGACTAACATGGAAATATCTTCGCAAATGGATAAGTGATTTTTTGGTCAAGATTATCTTTAGCTGGTGTCTATGAACAGTCAGACTTTTGTTTTAATTGCGTCCGCATTACACTAGTATATGCCCTATTATATTTCCCAGATACTGTAAAGATGCAGCTCGCAAATAGATTACAAATGTTTTATGAATGGTATCTAATGATATCACCACTCGGCAATCATCGATATCAAATTATCAACGGGAATATACTTCAAATGTTTATCTTGAAGCTCTGATGAATACTTCGCAATTATAATAATGTTTTAACCCGATTTCTTCAGTCTGTTCTGTCCAACGTTTGAGCATGGCTAGAAATCCAGGCTTCTGTTGAATATTTTTGATAGAATGAATCCATAAAAATTAACCTGCTCAAGGAAGAAAAACACTAGCACCCGTTACTGTTTTGGTTTATTCAACCCCCAATAGAAGACAAAGTCCGAGAGTTCAAAATTATATTAACCGCCAAAAAGTATATTGTACAATCATTAATACGAATGAAGCTTACAAGCCCAAAAATCGAATAACCATACAAGGCCAAAAGATGTATGTACAAAATAGGAAGGTACAAATTGAATGTAGTTCACTACAATATTCCACCACCAGAGCGCAAGTTAGGCTTGACGGAAGAATAACATACTCTCGAAATGTTCATAAAGTCACAAAGTAAGCAAGACGTTTGTGCCAATGCCCATGATTACCGGTTCGAGTTTGAACGCCGGTTGAAGGGACCGGAGGAATGTGATGAACATTTGGGGAGGTAGCTACATGAGGATAACACGGCGGTTGTTATTGAGGACTGCAGGCGCTTGATGGACTTGGATGCTTAAGCTCAACGAAAGTTGGTTTTAGACGATCAATAGAAACCGAGTGACATCGTCCATTCATATCCAAGACGACGTGTTTTGGTTTACGCTCGATAACTCTGTATGGTCTATGAAATGATTGGTGTAGTGGTTTATAAACAGATTCACATCACACAAAATCATACGTATCGAGATTATGTGATGTATGTTGGTGATTACTGTGACGTCGAGGAGGCGCAAAATTGCAAGCGAGTCATGTAATCTGCTGTTCAAGTATGGTTAATATTGTTGCAAAAGGACATGGCTTTGCTGCAACGTGTATACCATCGCGTTACAACTGTAGACCGGACTATACAACAGGTCATTCGAGGAGGGGATTGCAACTCAGAACAACATTGACTTTTCGTACCGTGGTGTCATCGGTGACTTGATCCTGCTGTTCAACACACTGCATTCAGTGGGTCACCCACTTGAACACCTGTTTCTTCGGCAAGAAGCACGTAATAACAGAGCTCAGGGCTAAATGTTAATTATTCCACATTCTCACTCAAACTGTCGAAGGTTATTCTCTGCTGTACGAGTTTGTTTTGTATGGAACTCTCTGCCCTCAACATATCGTTTGTGCATCATATCATCGTATCATCATCAATAGAAATTATGCCGTTCTGGTAGTTTATGTCAGGTTGGAAATATATCCTTCTATGTGTTTTTAACGGACTGGAGACCTAAGGCAGCTGTTCAAAAGAACATCTGTTTGTGTATTATGGCAAAATTTGAGTTCACCAATTAGGTGTCGTATGCCGGATTCTAACTTAAACATCGAAAGATGAATCAGATATATTCTATCTATTGTTAACCATGTTCCGTCAGAAGTAAGATGGAAACTTATCCCAAAAATCTACATTATGGCTTCGAAATATGCTCGCTGGAGCATTTAATAATGACAGTGACGTCAGTTGAATTACTATCTCACAGGTTAGCTTATTCTGTATCATAAAGTGTGCTTTCAACTAATAGAAACAAACTGATTGACGCTTAACAACATCTTCAATACCTGCCAATCAAATGAGCTTTGAATGATCGGGAAATGTGATGTCAAGCAATGTGTGAGAAACGTTGCACCTATCTCAATATTTTGCACAAAATTAAAAGAATTATGCTATATAACACAGATTTGATTTCAATAAAAATATCATCGTGGTATAACTGTGATATACTGCGCCGGCTAACTTAAATTCCTATAATTTATAGAGCATCTTGAGAACATTATTTATAGTTGACCAAATTCAAATTCAAATTCAAAGATTTATGGTTAAAAAAGTTAATACTTTACAACACCACAGGATGACGGTATGAATAAAAACAGAAAAAATACAATAGTATAAAAGCAATAGTGAATATCAAATGTAAGGCTCACGAATGTTATTCTTTTGCATATGTAAGTCCAATTTCACTTTAAACGCCGCCAGGCAAGGAGAGTCCACCACATGTTGGGGTAGGGAATTCCAAAGAAATATAGCACGTATGGCGAAAAAATGGCGCCGACAGTCAATACGGGAACTTGGGACGTAAAGGGATAAGGTATGTCCGCGTGTTACTTTTCCATCACATACATCAAGCAAGTGTTTTAGTGGATGTCCTTCTGTAGACACAATTCTATAAGTCAGAATAATATCGCGTCGTATCCTCCTTTGGGTAAAATCGCATAGACCCAGACGTCGCAATCTTTCGGTGTACGGAACATTGCGAAGACCAATCACTAACTTTGTTGCTCTGTGATAGATTTTATCGAAAAGAGCAATATCCTTTCGCAGCCAAATAGCCCAAACCTCTACCGCATACCCCATCGTAGGGCTAAGGTAGACGTTCATTATCCTTGGTAACGTTACCAGAGAGAATCTTCCAAATATTCTTCGAAAAATACCTAACAATCTGTTTGCTCGTCGATATATGTTCTGACAGTGCGCTGTGCTCTTCAGGTTCCCGCTAATCCACACTCCAAGATCTTTTTCTAACGAGCTCCATGCTAGGATTTCAGTTCCCAATCGATATGTCCAAGGAACATTCTTGCCAAGATGGAGCATCTTACATTTATGTATGTTGAATGGCATGTCATTCATGGCCGCTCAATTCGACACGCTGTCCAAATCCGTTTGCAGTTTCTCACAATCCTCTGCAGAACTTATTGGCGCCAAATTTTCATATCATCCGCGAACAGGACCATTTTGGACGATATGAGGGGGGATAAATCATTTATGTACAACAGAAAGAGAAGCGGGCCTGGCACAGACCCTTATAGGACTCTACTGGTGGTTTTGAACGTTTGGGATAGCGCTCAGTTAACTTTAACTCGGGCGTCGCGATCTGACAGATAGTCGCACAACCATGAGAGGAGTAGATCACATATTCCTAAACGCATCAGTTTTTGAAGAAGCAAATGATGATTGACTCTGTCAAAAGCTTTGAAATGTCTAGGTAACAGACGTGGATGCAAGAACTTTTATCCGTCTCCTTTGTCCAGTCGTCTAACGTGAGGAGAAGATTTGTGAGACAAGATCGGTGTGATCGAAATCCATGCTGCGCTGGCGAAAACAAATTATGCGATTCGAATTGTGCAACTATTCTTTCCGAGACGATACGTTCCATGAGTTTAGCAATAACAGGTAAAAGTGTGACGGGACGATAATTTGCAGCGTCAGATCGGCAACCGCCTTTGTAGATAGGTGTTATCACGCCGGACTTCCAATCTTTCGGTACAATTCCCTTAAGCAACGAATAGTTAAACAGGCTAGAGAGCGGTTCACAAAGCTGACGGTGACAGAACCTGAGCACATCCGGTGTGATGCCATCCGCTCCTGGGGATTTTCTTACCTTTAGTTTGAGCAAATGACTTGCAACAATCATTGGATTTATCGAAATATCGCACAACGTTTCGATTCCTGTTTCAATTGAATACTCAGAACGTTCCACTAAAACCTTGGGTACGAACACATTAGAGTAGTAAATTGCCAGAGCATTTGCGGTTTCCAACGCTGTTTCAGTGAGTTTTTCGCCATTCTGGATGGGAAAAATACCTGGTTTTACTTTTGCTTTCGCGTTCATGATTTTGTATAATAACTTTGGGTTGCGTTCCATTTTCGACAGGAGCATCAATTGGTGCGCTTCCTTATCCTCTCGAATAAGCGCAGTCACTTTGTTGCGTAACATACGAAAATGTTGCCAAGAAGTAGAAGTAGTGTTGGCTTTATGCTGCACCCACGCTGCTCGCTTCAGTGCTATCCACTTTTTTGTTCTGCTGCAGACAACAAAACGAAGTTCATCGACGCACCTTTTCTGAACGATCTGCGAGTTCTCGTCTATCTTCATTTTCAGAAAACCTACAAGCTCGTTCCATTGCGAGTCAGGGGTTATATTGTCCGCCTGAAAGTGCGGAATCTGCACGAGCGATTTACTCAGGGCCAATTTATCTACCCGTCGAACCACCCCATTCGGAGTAAGCGATTGCTGAGTACTGCAAACATAGTCGAACATAAGCACTGAATGGTCGCTAAGACCCAGTGGAGCCTGGAATTCGATCGCTTCGATAGATTGTTCCTCCGACGTTAGCACCAAATCCAAGACAGAGGGTCGGTCAGAACCTCTCCTCCGGGTGCATTCGTGAACATGGTTGTATAACGGGATTGAATCTAGTACCTCTCTGAATCGGTATTCTGGTGTTTGTGGGGAGTGATCGTCCCTGAGATAAAGGGTGGACAGATTAAAATCACCCATAATAAGTGTCGTTGCTTGCTGTGTGCGAGTCAAGCGCTGAAGCACTTGGATCAACCTTCCGTTGTACGATTCCGTAGATGAAGGGGGCCGGTAGACCACACCAATAATGCAGACTTCACCAGACATCAGTGTTAAAGTGCACCAAATTGTATCCTCGAGCGTGAATTCTGTCTTGTCTATTGGATGGCACTGGAGTCTATTATGGTAATAAAGAGCAACACCACCACCGCATCTCTCTCCATCGTTCCTTATCAAATTCATATTTGGAATTGATGTCTCCGATTCAATCAATTGGGAAGAATACCATGTTTCTGTAATGGCGATAATGTCAGGTGAGTAGCGCGAACATATCTCGGTTAGCTCAGCTAATTTGTTCGGAAGGCTTTGTGCATTTGTATATAAACATCTTATAAAGTTCGTGGGGTTCAAATCATGATAAGTTATTAGAGGGCCGACTCGGTTAGAGTCGGAATACTCAAGTTTTTTGGAGCTATCGCATGACATTCAGGTTGAACCTCATCACTAGGCGTTTGTGGGTCAGTACCATCAGTTAACTTGCTTCCGGATATTACCTTGGGCAAGCTCAACATGACGTTTTGTGGTAGGTTTTTTCTATTAGCTTTCCATTCACGTTTGATAGTATTCGTCATTTCGGTTGTGAAGAAGGTTAGCTTTAAAGGGCTAGGACCTTGCCCATTATAGTTGGAAGACCGCGGTATCCTAAAAGCATCCACAAGTATGGCATTTTTAATACCAATTGTTTCGGCTAGATAATTCCATTGTATTTATCCGTGCTCAGACTTTTATTGAGAAGGTACGTCAGCAGCATTTTCCGGAACACCTAGAATTACAATACTCCTCGGATTACATTATCCACGAGATTTCTGCGACGACTTTCGCTCCCACCATGGTAAGTCTGCATGGATACGACATGTAGTCTCTGGAACACCTCTAAGAATGTAAGCATTTTAGAGTACGTTTTCCACGTCCTCCGCAGATTGCAGCGTTATTCTTAAAAGGCGAGGATCATCATTGTGAGGAGAATTCAGGTGGCGGTTTAATCGAACTACTGATGAAGGAGTAACTCCGGCCATGCTCATCTGACTGCAGAGTTTATACCACTCAGCTAAGTCATGTTTTTGCTTAGCTTCAAACAGCGTTTCCTGCGACTCTGTCACGTTTGTACATATAACGCTAAAGTTTACACCCGCAGATTTTGTTTTATAATGTGAGTCAGTCGTTTTAGTAGCAGTGGTTTTTTGAGTCCTTTTTCGTTTCCGTTAAGTCGAGGAGTCACTGATCCCAACGAACGCCTCCCCGTTTTAGTCACCATCTGCGCGGTTATCTGGGCAAATGTTGGCCTGCTCGAGTATAATGGATTATCTACCGGCTCTTCGGCAGTAACGACGGGTAACGACGGTGTCTTTATGACGTTTATTATCAGTTCATTTAGTTTTTGTATACTGGATTCCATTCCATTTAGACGCGTCTCAATATCATATTCAGGGGTTTTCGTCGCCGAGGCTGACGGTGTTGATTTGGCCTTGCAAACCAGACAAACATAACAAACACCAGGGCAATTATCTCCATTAATAATCGATACTAAATCCGAGGTCAGCGATTTGTCGCATTTAGCATGAACTTTCGACAAACAATCGTAACACGTGACAGACTTTGCCTTAAGACTTACCGACTTTCGGCAAACCGCACACATGCAGCCCGGTGCGCTTTGTTTTCGTTTTGGGGTCATCCGGTCAGGGTTATGAGCAGCACTGTTCAGTGGTTTGTGCACAAGCATTGGCTCTGTCGAGCGATCGATTATGAATATAGTGTGCGCGACAAAAATTCAGTGTTCACGACAAAGAGCAAAATCAGAATTTAATCCGGTGATACTCTTCGGTAGTTGATCGCACGATGTTGAAAGTATGACCAGTCGACGGCGAAGAATAAGATCTTTCCGATGACGTTTTTCCCTTTGAGGACTTGAAGAGTATTAACAGAGTTGCACGCGTAGATC
>JACCGJ010009244.1:0-113292 GCA_013407085.1 Atriophallophorus winterbourni
GGGTTCCGCCGGACCAGATCTTGTCTTCCGAATTTACTGATCACACTAAATGATTGGACGATGTCGCTTGATCAAGGCTATACGAAACATGCTTGTTATATTGATATTTCAGAGGCTTTTGACAAGGTCGACCACAGCTTGCTCCTGCAAAAGCTAGTGCGATATTGAATAACAGGTAACTTACTATCGTGGCTAACAGATTATCTGACCGACCGGCACGTGCGAGTTCGCATTGATGGAGAATTGTCGAAAAGTATCGATGTCAAGAGCGGGGTGCCTCAAGGTTCAGTGCTCGGACCTATTCTTTTCCTCTTATATATAAATGATATAACTGAAATAGTGCGATTCAAGCTCGTTCTTTTTGCAGATGACATTAAAATATGGAAGCAAATCCGATCTAATGAAGATTGCTTAATGCTGCAAAACGACTTGGATGTTCTGTATCGCTGGTCTCTAGAGAATCAAATGCCTTTCAGCATACGTAAATGTCATATGTTACAGCTTGGCCGTAACTGCGAATATGAATAACATCTAGGCCACGATATCCTAAATTGGACCACCACTGAAAAGGACCTCGGAATTTGGATTACTAATAACCTGAAACCGAATATGCATTGTAGAAAAGGGTTTAATCGGGCATGTGGTATATTAGGTGTGGAGTGGCTGTCAGCATGGATACTTATTGTCCAATCAGAATGCAGTATCTGTCAGTGTGTCTATCTCTTTATTGTAATTCCCATGATGATTCATATGTTTGTTGACGTGTAGTGAATACACATGTGTCGCTCTGATCTTGACGTTTCTACATGGTGACGAGGGTGATCGACGAGAAATCGTCGGATAGAACTGACAACGCCTGTTTTAGCGGCTTTAATGTTCGACCACCGGCAACACTCGCAATGGAACGTTATGAAGGATTGGCAGAGAGATGGAAACTGTGGAAGGAACAGTTTAGCGACATTCGGACGTTGGCGAATCTGGCGAATACCGACAAAGCGTATCAAATGGTGACGCTGAGGAATGCGCTTGGTGAACAGGCGACGAATTTCATACAGTGTTTCACCTTTGATAAGAACGAAAACGCAGATGACTGGGAAACTATCTTCGCGAAGCTCGAAGAACATTGCCTCTGTCAAGTGAACGAGAGATGGAAACTGTGGAAGCAACACTTCAGCGACTTTCGGACGTTGGCGAATCTGACGAATACCGATAAAGTGTATCAAATTGTGACGCTGAAGAATGCGCTTGGTGAACAGGCGACGGAGTTTATACAGTGTTTCACTTTTGTTGAGAACGAAGACGCAGATGACTGGGGAACAATCTTCGCGAAGCTCGAAGAACTTTGCCTCGGTCAAGTGAACGATATAAATTCAATTGTCACGCGCAAGATATCGATGAGCCGATCGTTTGAAAAACGGAAGGATGTGGAGTGGCTGTCAGCATGAATACTTATTGTCCAATCAGAATGCAGTATCTGTCAGTGTGTCTATCTCTTTATTGTAATTCCCATGATGATTCATTATGTTTGTTGACGGACGTGTAGTGAAAATACCCTGTGCGCTCTGATCTTACTTTTCTACAATTAGGAATCCCGAGAAGAATTTTCGGACGGTTCTCACCCAAAACAATTCCTCGTATTTTAAATACTTACATCTATCCAACGATGGATTATTTGATCCCAACCTGGGCACCGTGGTTGCGTAAAGACATCGCGATCCTGGATCGAATATACCACAAAGCTACAAAGTTAGTTGAAGGGATGCAGCGGGTCCCGTATCAAGAGCGAATGGCCATCCTTGGTTTGCGTGATTTCACACGAAGACGAATGAGGATCGACCTGATTCTGGCTTACAAGATACTGCGGATCGAAAACCATCCGCTTAGCGAACTAATAAAAGTAAACTCCCCTCGAAATACACGCAGTCACTCGTGTTGCCTCGAAATACCTCACTCAAGACTTGATTGTCGTCGCTATTTCTTCTCTGTGCGTATCTGCTTTCTATGGAATACGCTACCGCAAGATGTTGTGAATGCAACGACAATTGATGTTTTTAAATCGAAATTGGATGCATACGTCAAACAAAACCCTGAAGTTGGCCCGGTGTATTGAAGCAACATGAACTTAGAAAAATATTACCGATGTGATTTTGATTAAAGTTTTCTTTTTGTAACAGTTGTCATCCAATGGTTCTTGGGTGTTCGTTGCCTTTCCCACCAAGGTACGTCAGCATGTATACGTTGGTGTGAGTCACTTTGTGTTTGGAGCAAATAAGAATTGAATAGGACATTTTCCATGTCCCTTTTGTTCGCAAAAGTGATCTTAAGCAAACGTGGTTTGTTTTGTTTCGGGGACTTCGGGTGACAAGCGAGCCGAGTTACCCATACCGGGTGTATACCATCTAAGCCAATTCGATTGCAAATATCTGACCAATTCTCAAGGTCATGTTTATGCCTTGCATGAAAGAGCATGATTTCTGACTCAGTAATATTGGTGCAGATTACGCTTAAATTCTTTCCGTGTTTAATAGAGTATATTGGCTCCTTATGATGTGAGACGGTTTTGCTCAGAATTTCCTCTTTCGCCTGAAGTGTAGGCGTCTGTGCTTCCGTCAAACACTTATCTGCTTTAGTCACCATAAGGGCAAATGTTGGGTTGTTAGTGTGTGATGCAACTAGACGTTGGGGAGTCTTAGCTATAGTGTTCGCAATTTTATTCGATGGTGACCACGGGAAGCAAGGTTCAATAGGACCATCTTTGTTGCATCCGGATAAGAACTCACAATACTCAGTCAAGGGTGCGCTTTTTGGTGTAGTTTTCTCATGAATTTTACCGCCTTGAGCAACATCTATTTCAGGTAGAATTGTGCTAACAATTGCATCTACTGAACATGGTTTAAGTGTTTCCTCGAGTTTTCGATAACATTTTTCTAAAATCTCTATTCGAAATTCCAGCTTTGCTTCATGGGGAAGATTTATATTAATATCACTAGGCTATTTATTTCGACATGCAAACGCCGGGGAAATCAACGTTGTTAATAAACAATGCCACTTTATCACAGTTGGTATGTATTTTACCCAGGCAGTCAAAACATTTAACCACATGAGATCTGGCACTTACCCCTTTGTTACAGATTTGACAGACATCACGTGCTGCCTCCTTTGTCTGGGGCTTCAAGGTCATCAATCGTGTCATTGTTACAATCAAGTGAGTGATGAATCAGTGCACTTGGCGATGAGGTTGTTTATAGACCGATAGCTACCGGTGGAGTGAATGCGTTGGATCGGAGTGACGCGATCCAATAGGTAAAAAGCAAACGATTTTAAATCAACATGATGCTGTTCAACAAGTTTCGATCTGACAGAGTTGTAAAAACTATCAGTCGATTGGAAATGATGTGAACTTTTCAGCAGTACCCGAACAGGACCGATATTCTTAATCGCCAGGGATATTTCACGCGTAGGTTAATTTGGTTTAAAACCTGAAAATTGGATTTTCAAGTATTCACCTTGTTCGAAGTTAAAACAGGTATATTCGGAACGAGCAAATTAAGACGAGTCCAATGATATCTGATCCGTCCAGCTCAGACAAGCAGGTAAGGAAATAAATCCAAAAGTATGAGAGCACAAAAATATGCGTCCGCACAACGCGCCAACGCCTTGACTTAAACAGCGGAAAGTTTTGTGTTGTGGCCAAGAGTAGTGTTTTCCATATAACCCGTAAGCTCAGGATAAGCACTCGTCGCGTCTGAATTTCATAAATCCTGAATTTGACATACATTGGGTGCATCGCACGACTGATATGATCATTCTTTCACGAAGGCGAATGCGAGGTGATGTTATCGCTGCATTTTATGTACTTGCAACTATTTCCCAGCCATTGTATTGCTTGTTTTATTTAAATCTGTCGGCAAAAAAGGTTGCATGCTGAAAATAACACACTCAAATGTAACTGACACAGTTAGTTTGGTTTGATGCATATATTGTCAGCGTTTTTATAAAACAGCTTGACTAATACACGTGTGATTACCTTAATATTGCCGACCTATGTTTAGGGATATGTTTGCATTCACTGAGTCATGAGGACAATGTCAAATCATATAGACGTCGATAATTTTGTATTTATAAATAGATATCGTGACATTACATAGTTAGAATCTTTTCAACCATAAAGGTTGAATCTTGATCAAAATACGGAAATAACATATTTTGGCAGCGGATTTCACATTCATTGATTCATTGTGGCAGAAATAATGTAAAACAACATCGATAAGAAAAGTAATTACATAATCATTGTATAAACAGCTTCATCTTTGTTATAATGCTGTTTTTTAACAGAAATTGACAAGAAGTTGATAAGTCAGTGCTTTTTATAGACGTAATTATGTTAAACAACGACGTTCTTTCTAGATGGCAGAAGTTGTATGATAATTGAGTGGTTATTTTTCGTCGCATGGTATATATGGGATTTGAATAGTTGCAATTTTTATGCTAAGAGTAAAAAGATGTGTAACACGAATGAATATTCATATAAAATTCAAAAAAAATATCATTTTGCGTCAGCATTAATAAGGTTAAAAGAGGAGTGAATGTGAGACCTATTTTGAAATGCAGTAGTGAAATGTAGGTCGGAAATGAATGGATGAATAATTTTCATATTCCAAGGGTTTGTCAAACGGGGAAAATATAGATGTTAGGTGAGTGAGTTAGACGCAGTAATATTCAATATGATATAATGACGTTGGGTTGAAGAAAATTTCATTAGGTGAGATGGCAATTTCTGGTTGTAAACTTTTCCACAATAAGTATACACCGACTGCATAAGTGTACCGATGAAAGCAATGTAATGGAAAATGTTTGTGAGCGATCACGGAATCATAATCATGAAAAAATAAAGTTTGTAATGAATCGGTGAGAGTAGTTTATTGGTACCGTTTCGCTTCTGACGCAGAAACTTCGTCAGACCAAGGATTGTGAGAAACTACAAATGGATTTTTACAGAGTGTCGAATTGGGTGGCCATGACATGGCCATATGACATGTCATTCAACATACAGAAATTTAAGATGCTTCATCTTCGCAAGAATGTTCCTTGGACATATCGATTGGGAATTGAAAACCTAGAATGGAACTCGTTAGAAAAAGATCTTGGAGTCTGGATAACCGGGAACCTGAAGAGCAGAGCGCACTGCCAGAACATATATCGACGGGCAAACAGATTGTTAGGTATCTTTCGAAGAATATTTGGAAGATTCTCTCTGGTAACGTTACCAAGGATAATGAATGTCTACCTTCACTCTACATTGCTCTCTTCGATAAAATCTGTCATAGAGAAACAAAGTTAGTGATGGGTCTTCGCAATGTTCCGTATACCGAAAGACTGCGACGTCTGGGTCTATGTGACTTTAACCAAAGTAGGATACGACGCGATATTATTCTGACCTATATAATTGTGCCTACCGAAGGACATCCACTAATCACTTGCTTGATGTATGTGATGGAAAAGTAACACGCGGACATACCTTATCCCTTTACGTTCCAAGTTCCCGTATTGATTGTCGGCGACATTTTTTCGCCGTACGAGCTATATTTCTTTGGAATTCCCTACCCCAACATGTGGTGGACTCTCCTTGCTTGGCGATTTTTAAAGCGAAATTGGACTTGCACTTGCAAACGAACATCATTCGTGAGCCTTACATTTGATTTTCTCTATTGCTTTTATACTATTGTAATTTTCATGATTTATTCATACCGGAATCCTGTGGTGTTGTAAAGTATTAACTTTTTCAAACATAAATCCTTGAATTCTTGAATCCTTGAATCCTTGAACAGAGATCAAGGTTAAATTGCCTTCACCTGACCAATCATAAGCTGGTTAAGATCTGCACAGTCCATGGTGGGTTCTGCGCTCTGCAGTTCTTAACCAGCTTACGATTGGTCAGGTGAAGGCAATTTATGCTTGATCTCTGTTTGTACCTATGAAAGTTTTGTCGGAAATGTGATACTGGATTGGTCGGATTTGGACTGTGTTTCGTATGACTGAACCAAATTTAAAAGGTGCCTGACTTGTTTGGACGGCGAATAATTTAATTGATGTTGGAAATTTATTTGCTTTGCAGAGCCAACCACAGGCGCACAATAGCGTGTAGCTTAGTGTATCATTTTCGGTATAATATTAATCTTCCCATGCAGACGAAAACGGAACTTAATGTTGAACATTCAATATACCTTTATTCATAAAAGAACATTTATCTTACCATCAGCAAATGCATGCGAATTACCATTCTTGTTCAAAAGATTCAGGTTCCGATCACACCGCATTCACAGTTGAGCAAAATAACGACGACAAGTTAAGCTACACTGTGTGTCTCACAAATGTGTATCTAGTCAAATTAAACAAAGAGTTTCGAAAAACGGAGCGAGATGCTGGGGAGTCTGCCTACTGTCCTGCTGCGTACACTTTGCCTTAAAAACCAATTGATAAAGAAAGAATGCATTCGAGACAATTTGATTGTGAACAACGTTGTATCACCGGTGAGGCTGAGTTGATAGGTTGGGCTATTCCCAATTAGTGTAATACTCTAGTATTAGTGGGTTGTACATCAATGAACACAAAATTCCTGTTGCCACTAGGCTAAATTTAATTTTTTTAAACCTTTTTTTGCAACCACATCGACCTGCCGACCAAACGCCCACAACTTCAGGCTACTAACACGTTTGACCGCATCACGAGATCCAAAATGCAGACAATAAAATCGATCGATCAAACTGTGAGAGCGACATGTGACGACTTGACCTCATTGCCAAGGCCCGTACCCGGCGAAAGCAACAATGGTCCCGGCCAGCCCAGCTGATAGGACGAATCTCGACACGCACAATTGTCCCGAAGTCACGTGCAAATCATGTGAAAAACCGTTAAGTCCCATGGCGCGTAAACTAATAACGTGTTTTCTGTGTACACACATGGTAAATGTGACAGTACTTTAGCCTCTGATTCGATTGCATTATTAAATAATGTAAAGGTTTCAAGTGCCTGCTATGTCTGTGTTCCTTGCAGAGCTAAATCTTCGCACGATGTCGATACTTTTGAAGCGAAATTAGAAAATAGAATGTCCGGTTTGGAGTTGGGCCTTCGACGTTTGGAAGAAATATTGATTAAACATGTGAGTACGCAAGTGATCACTGATGTAAACCATTATATCAATACATCGATTTCGAAACCACCATTGAAGGAATCTGATACTAAGGATATCCGTGTGCCAAAAATGAAAAAGGTAGGGTTAATTCAGTTTTGGAATCAGTTAAAACGACCACAGAATTAGGAAATTCTTACAGAATATTCTTACGAATATTAAACCAGTAGTCTTTGCCCAAAAAACTTCGTCCGTGTTCAGAGAATCCATAAATCAGACCGCTGACTTGTTAACAGACATTTATGCCGGAGTTTTTGCGCCGAAATCCATGGAGCTTGATCAGGAAAAAAATCGTTCGATTGAACCGACCGACCTTGAGTGAAGTGTTGATTACTCCGATGGTGGTAGCGCAGCATTTACGGAAATTAAACGCAGAGAAATCTCCAGGATCAGACGAGATAGTTCCGAAGCTGCTCAACACCTGTCATGCACAGCTATCTGCACCTCTATGTTGCATGTTTAATAATTTGCTCGAAGCTGGCGTAGTACCAAAAGACCGGAAACTGGGACAAACAATACACATTTACAAAGGTGGTTGCCGTTCTGAAGTTAAAAGTTACAGGCGGTATCAAAAGATTTAGAGCGGATAATAACCGCAGAAATCGTGCGACATCTGGAAACGAAACAACTCTTGGCAGTTGACTAACATGGATTTCGCAGAAATCGCTCTTGTCTAAAAAATATGCTGACAGGCTTAGACTATTGGACGAGGATTGTAGATGCGAAGGGCTGTATTCATGCGTGCTAGGTGGACATTTCTTGAGCGTTCGACAGAGTTGATCACAACTTACTCTTGAACAAGCTAAAAAACACGGTGTTGTTGGAAGTCCTTACGAATTGATAAGAGATTACCTCAGCAACAGACACATCCGAGTTCGTGTTGACGGCCTATTATCGAAGAACATCGATGTCACTAGCGGAGTTCCACAAGGCTCAGTGCTCGCACCAATACTGTTTCAAGTCTGTATAAACGATATACCAATAAAAAATGATAGTAAGATGGTTTTGTTTGCTAACGATATAAAAGTATGGAGGCAAATGAGAAATGCTGACGATTGTATTTTACTGCAAAAAGATTTGAGTGATTTGTTCAACTGGTCATCCGAAAATAAACTGTCATTGAATATGCCAAAGTCGAAGATGATCCAGATTGGTCGTGACCTTAGGTTTACCTATCACTACAAGCTCGGCGACACTAAATATAAACTCCTTAAATGCTAAATTAAAAGTATTTGTTCAACGATGAAATCGATGTTTATTGAGGCAATGTTATGTCTCAATGTTTTTATGGGTAATGTTTCGAAGATGTCTTATCATTACACTCTGAGTCATTGCAAGGTTGACCAAAATTATTTTTTCACGCATTACCTGTTAGATTTATAGTGGATAGGTACAAACGTAAGTCATCAGAAAGCTGGACAGCATTCACGGTCTATTTGGTTGCGTATATTTTGGCAATATCTACGTTCATGAGTAACTCATTTTTAGAACAACACAATAATATATATGGTTTTATTATTTCTAGGACAGGCGGACATAGAGAGCACTTGCACCCAGTATACAATTGAAAACCCAGGTCTTCTAATGGTACAAATGTGTTTTATTGTACCGGAAACGTTGACTTTGGTACTTCTTCCGTTCATGTGTTCTACGTTACTGTCCGTCTGCGACGTTGTACACATTTTGGACATCGCACATGGACGATAAGAATAATTAGACTCGGAATCACAAGTGTTCCACCTGTAATTTATTACATAGTGCTTTAAACGCTGCTACTCACTAGTAGCATTGAAAATTATAAAAAATAGTTTTGCTCCTTATTTTGTGTTACGAGAACTGTCTTATAAAATCCTCGAATTGGAAAAAATTTGTTAGAAACGTTGATTGCTTATATATTTAAGGTTCGGATATTTTCGTCCTTCGAAGCAATTAAAATTTACCTTTTTATCCAACATAAACTTGTAACCCAATGGTGATTTTTGATTGATGCTTACTATTTCAAGATAGATTCAAGGGTAATCTTCCATTTCCGGAGATATCCATATAGCTTGAATCTCATATAAACTCAGAAATTAAATCTAACGCCAGAACGTTTACACAAATAATAAGATGTCCGGTAGAAACTTCATTTGATATCACGAAAATTTGCGAGTTCCTCTGTCTCAATACTCAAAACCAGATTGCGTCGAGCAAGCTGTTCAGCTTGAGAGAGTAACTTTAATTTATTCCCGATTGGTCTCACGAACATATCCCTTGTTTTACAATGATTCAAAAGGAAGGAGTTTTCGAAGTACCGTTTGGTTGTTCCAATTTGTTACCAAATTCATCGTGCAAAACCCGCGAAATCATTGATGTTCAAATACTTCATCAGTTCATTCGGTTCCAGCGTGGTGTGAGCATATGTTAAATAGGTAGAATATCGTTCTCCATATAGAAACGCACTACACATAAAACTTATCTGATGAATTTGAGCAAACTAAAGTGGTGATTTTCCAAGACCATGTCTAAACGATCTATCATGCAACATTGGAATCAACCGAAGCATGTGTAACAACTTTATAGTCAAGACAAACTTGATGAGAACAAAGTATGAGATAAAATTAATCATTGGGTCATTAAACAGTGACAAATAAGTTAAAAAGTTGTTAACAAACTCTTCTGTGTAAATTTGATCATACAGTCCCTAAATGATTACTGAAAACAACAAGAATTCGGTGGTGGCGGGTGTGATGGACGTGTATGCCAGTAGAGTCTTTTCAAGCTCATGGGTTTAACAAAATCTACATCTTTCATGAACAAATGTTTGAAAATTTTTGGTCAAGCAAACTTTATCTAACATTAGAATAAAGGTTCTAAGCTTGTTTACTATTCCTTCATTGATTCAAGACATATGGATCCTGATCGTATCTCCACCCGTGATGAGTGTAACCAACAGAAAACCAATCGTTTGGAGACTATTAATATAATTTTAATTTTCTACTTACAACATGACAAACGTTATCTTAGACATTGGTGTCCAGTTCACACTTTATGACAGCGTCCCGGTGAAAGCCCTAATCCGTCAGCATCCGACCTGGCTAGGAATAACATATCCAGAAAATGCACACTGCGACTAAATTTAATTTCGGTTGAGGATCACTAAATTCACACAACGCAGTGGCAACGTAAGGGTGCAACTCGATAGAGGTTGAGGTATTTTAACATTTTGTCATCGCAATGTTAATGATATCCATCGAAACATGGTCTCCGTTTTCTGCGATTGCGTCACAATAAATCAGGTTGTTTCTGCGATCAATAAGCGCGTCGTTTATACTCGTTAAGTACCTTCTGAAGACAGAGGTAGCAAACGTTTTACACGCAGAAACGTCAAACCAGATGTGCACGATGCCCGCGGTCTTGATAAACATTCGCGCCATGTCGATGCAAATCATAGACTGCCATAGTGGTTGCAGTTTTGTAAAAACTTTCGTCCGATTAACCCAGGGTGATTGATTTATGGCACGTGAAAGCTAGGGTCAATGTTCTTGAAATAAACGAGAAGAGAAAACACATTTCCATCAAAATGAACAGAGTTAAGCATTCTTGAATCTGAGAACATTGTTTGAAACGAACGGTTTATATAATAGAACAAATACACCTGTTCCATCTGTTCAATAATTCGCGATGATAAAAGACTCTCAATATTTCATTCACAAATCTCCAACAAACATTAGACGTGATTGAGCTGTTGAAATCGGAATAAACAAGACAAAATAGTAACACTCATTTGCAAATTGATACAGAGTCATGGTGTACATTTGTATGACAAAGAAACATTCAATCAGACCTGTTTTCTACATTTCAGTGAATTTGATCATAATATAACGGTCAGATTCAACTACTAAATTCGAAATCAAATTATTTGTTAGTCAATCTGCAATTGAACAATTTCTGCTATTTGCGATGAGTAGTAACATCAATTAAAATATGCATTGCTTGAGTGATTAGAACCTTGCGTAAACATTTATACATTTGTTGGAATAAATGTCTATTGAAATATGTCCTCAATAATTGCAAACGTAAGTTTATATTCACAAACGTTTCGCACCATGAACCCGTTTTGTTTGAAACAACATAGAACACACTCGCATGAACATTGCGTGAACGTCTGACTAAACCACATTGTTCCGAACCACAATTTACAAGGATAAGAACATCTAATTTGGATTCTCACTTCCTATCTCATCAAATATATTCCTCCCATTTTTATAAAGCAAACAATACGAACAATAATTGTTAGTGGTAACGCAACGCCAAGCATTCAGATGAATACCTAAGTCAGTATTCCTTTACAGATTTCATTTCCTCACATTCTATTATACTTCTTAGTATATGCATAGAATACAATCGAGCTTGTTACACCACGTTAGCACTACAAATCCTCGTTCAAGCGAACGAATGTCCTCATTCCCAAAACAAATGAATCATCGGTTAGTTTACGTGAAAATCATGTCATAGGATTCACCGCCACATTGAGCAACTACTGTGAATAACCAATGAAAGCAAGACTACACTGCAGCCTACTAAAAAAAGGTCTGAGTGAATACTAGAGTCGGATCTCCTAAAACATCTTGAGTCGTTATCAAGTTGAGGATTTGTCCCGTTTTTAGTTTTCATCGATCTTTTATATTTTTAGTGGATAGAAGAGCATATTCCTTGTTAATATTTGACAGTGATATTCTTAAAAAACTAACCTTAGAATGTCCGTGTATGCTTACACGCAAAGTGCATCATTACATGTTTCGTTAGAAATGAAGTCACATCGGAGCGTGAATCTGTGGTTTTTTCACACATCATTGCAAATCTTCAAGGAACAATCAACTTACAACTAATCTGGATTTAATTTCGTTGCATTTCTATGTAAGAAATGCGTTCTATAATTGCTATCGGTTTGACGTTTTCTAAAGATTTAATATATGAATAAAATGCTTTTTGTTAACATTGTTTATCATTCCGAAAACATGCTACGAAAAGCAACGAGCAGATCGAAGCTTAAATTAATCAAATACGTAGAAAAAACTAAAGATTTTGAAGAGATACTTAATTGTTTTCTGAATACGATTTCGGTCATCTTTAGCGAAGTATTCTTCGACAACATGCAAGTATTCTTCGACAGCATGCAAAAATGAAGGGCACGAGTTTTTGGCAAACGGTGTCTAACTTTGTGTTTGACTTCGCAAACATCGCGCTTTGCTCGTTCGAAAGAGCACCAGACCAAGTAAACAAAGTTGCTGTAAGAAAAGCAATTTTTGTTTAAAATGAAATGAAAACTATCGACCGAAAATCTGTTCGATATTTTTCCGTAATTTGTTCGAGAAATCTGTAGATAATTGTTATATTTCGGTACAAAATTCCTCTACTTGTTCGTATCACGAAACTTTTATATGATAGCGTCTCTCAGGAATCTAGAATCAAATTTGAAGAATAAATCAAGTAAGCTAACAAGAATATTCAACATGAAGCAATAGTGTTGGATAATACCACCTCCTGGCTAATAAAAATAACACTCGATTACTCTATGAATGTTTGAAGATCATACTGACGAACCATTTGATCAAGCGTAAAGATATTTCAGATGCTGGTACCTGAATTCATAATGATTTATATATGTTGGGAAACAAAAGGCGTTTAATGAAAATATGCAATACTATTTCTCAAGAAAATTTTTACACCTGACCTATATTTCTCTATTTGTTTGTAAACATAACGATTTTATACGAAACACCAGTATTCAAAATCTCATATCAAACATTGTTTTTGTGAAGTAATTTAAGTATATTTGAGGGCTATGTATAGTCAATAGAATAAATTTTGGAATTGATTGTTGAAAGTAGTTCTTAACGTTTCTCTTGTTAAGAGAATGCTTGATCGTACTTAGGGCGCGATTCGAAATACGGTTAAGGTATGCATCAGACCCCCAGACCCCACCAGCCTCCAAGATGTGCAATTTGCTATCCAGAGGTTGAGAAATGAAAAGGCACAAGGTGACGATGGAGTGTATGCCGAACTGCTCAAGGCGGAAACCGAGGAGACAACGAAAGTTTCGCGAGACCTATTCCAGAACATCTGGGATACTGAACAGATACCGGACGCCTGGCTCACGGGTACTATAATCAAACTTCCGATGAAAGGTGTGCAAAATCATTGACATCCAGAGCAAGAGCGATCGACTATTCGAAATTGACAAGACGGCAGGTTTAGAAATTAACGCTGGCAAATCGGAGATAATGCGGAAAAATGTTCCGGAGCAACCACCAGTGTTCGTGGACGGTCGACCGCTCAGTGAGTATACAGATACAGTCTACCTTGGGAGCAAACTGACTGTAAATGGTGACTGTAAAAATGAGGTCAGGAGAAGGATCGGGAAGGCAAACCAAGCATTCTGCATGCTGAATTCCATTTGGAAATCCTCAGCTCTCAGCATTAACACGAAGATCAGACACTTCAAGAGAAACGTTCTGAGTGTGTTGCTGTATGCATCGGAATGCTGGAAGTCGACTGCGGTCATTGAGCGCAGAATAAACGTGTTGCAAACTAAATGCTTGAGAAGGATTCTACGGATATTATGGCCACACACCATTTCGAATGGAGAGCTCCTGAGAAAAAATAGTATGTAGGTGGTATCTACCGTAGTCAAAAGACGACGGTGGAGATGGTTCGGTCATGGCTGCAGGATGGATTCCAGTTCGCATACGAAGATAGCTATTCACTGGCCTCCGCAAGGTAAACAAAAAAGGAGACGGTCAAAGGAAACTTGGCGCAGAACGTTGGAACGCGAACTACATGCACAAGGATTCACGGTTCAGACGGCAACGGAAGCAGCGACAGACCGGAACCACTGGCGTGATGTTGTCTTCGCCTCATGTGCCACGCGGCACGGAGAGGACTGAGTAAGTGAGTGAGTGAGTGAGTAATGTGTGCTATGGATAATCACTCAAATTGGGATGCTTTTTTCTATAGAAAGCTCGAGCAATCATAGCATATTCGTCGAATACTCTGGAAAGCCTTCAGGACCTGAATAAGCTTCACGAGTGTTGAATTCATAACAAGCTATCCTTCAACTCCCGAAAGTGAAAAAATATCGCAATTTTCGAAAGCTTTATCGTTCTTTTGCGTACAGTCACACGATTTGGTGGAGTATATCGCAGAAAGATTTCAATAAAAACAGTTTGCAGTAACAGGCCATCTGTAAGCGTGCATGCAGCGTACTCTGATTACGTAAACGAAATTTCGGAAATTTCCCCTTTCGCAATACACATATACATCCAGTTTTGGATAATACATCACAAGTTTGGACACCGTGGATGGAAGAAGACTTTTGGCTAGTCGAAAGTGTTTATAATGAGACAAATGAAATTGCTACTAAATTGCATATTCTACCCTTTGAGCAGCGCCTGATTTGATTTTGATTGTGCACCCTTGTGGTCAAGCGCATCACGTCTGAACTAATCATGACATATCAAATAATAAATACGGAATCACATATACGAAGACATCTCTTGAAAATTGCTCGTAATCTGCCGACTCGCAGTCACAATCTGACCGTTCATATAGTACATTTTTCATTAATCTTTCGCCGTAACTTTTACGCAGTCCGTGTATGTGTTCTTTGGAAAAGTATACCATCTGAAATACTTTCTTCACCAGACGGAATGATCTTCAAAGAAATGTCACGACCTTTTATGTTGAGTAATACTGCGTTGGATCTAGTTAACTGAATTCCCTCAATGCATCCTTCTTATATATATAAACCCTAAAGAAAATTTACGCAAACATATTTTCGGTCGATATTTCGCTTCACATTGTAATTATTCTAAATAAATTTGCTCCTTCTTTGAATCTCGTGGACGCAAACAATAAAACACTTTTTGTTTAAATTTCCTATGGTATTCTACAGTCAGTGTGATGTTTTCCATAAAAATCTTGCATGTTGATTGTTGAATCTGTTAAATGCAACAGGTCTGCCACCTATTTTTTCATATTCAGCAAGTGACAGCACGATAAATCATTGTGGAAATGCTTCATTTATTTCCGGTCTAACAACAATACTTTTATTTGCCCCGGATTCATTACTGGGGCCTCAGTAGCAACAACACGAAATTAAAAATGGAATAAACAGTTTGCGAAATCTGCTATTATAAGGTGTGTGCGTTCGGGTAAAGCTGAACAAACACAAAATAACGTTGAGTCCATAATTTAGAGGAGCAAACCCACGTACTCCACAGGATCAGGTAAATTTGCTTTGCCTAGAGAGAGCATTAATCGCAAATTATATGATCGAATTTTGTGAAAATGTGGAATGACAGAATTGAATTTTCGACATATATAATTGGATGAACTAAATCCTAATTGCATTTCCAGAAGCATTTTAAGCTGCTCGATTCAACAGACCATCTTGTTTAATAAATATTTTGCTGATAAAATAGTGCATAACATTCCGAATATTGAGATATTGATTTCGAACTATTCGAAAACTTGTACCCGAGATTGAGGAACACATTTCAGAATTTAACATTATAATTTAACTTCAGACGACGATTCACACAATGTCTTCAATGTGAGCGGCCAAGAGCAAGTTCTTCCCAACTCGCCGGGTCGGTTCCAAGAGCTTTCATATCTCCGTTGCAAACGTTTTTTTACCGCAAGTGCGGTCAGCCCAACGGTCGACTTCCTAATTGCAACTCACCATAGAGTAGATCTTTCGGAATACGAACATTTTCCATTCTGTAGACATGGCCGTGCCACCGCAGGCGGTGCTGCCCCATTAAAACTTAAATAATCATATAATAATACTCATACAAATAACCGTGATAATCAACTGACCATGAAACATGTTTCAGCACAAATCGGAGACGATCAACTTTGGCTTCTGTTTGCGGTTTTGACGAGGCCACCGAGATGGAATATGAAGCCCAAATTCGTCGGCTTTCGCTCATGGTCCGAGCGGCTCACACTGATATCATCCCTGAAGATGCTCACTGCGCGAAACAGAGGCAGAAAATTGCCGACGCGCTTCACTCGAAAGCTGTCAACATCGTCATCATTATCCTAGCGGTTTTGGATGCAATCATTCTGATTGGAGTGTTACTATTGGAAATCGAAGCACTAAAACTTCCAGTAAGTATGACAATGTTTCAAACGTAATTCATGTAACTCACCCTGTTGAAATGAGTAACATAAATAACCACCGGATTTTTTCATTCTTTCAAATTATACATGTTAATTTGAAGGTGCATTCGTATACGGAATGTTTCAGTAATCTTATCGAAATAATTGAAATAACATTTAAAACATTGTGTATGAAATTGTGTTTTAATCGGATCTAATTTACAAGCTCATTCGGCAGTAAGATCCACAGTAATTAAATGATGTTGGTTCCTAAATTGACAGATAATTAAATTAATTATGTAAACTATTACTAGCGATAGAGAAATTTGTCTATAAGGTATGCAATGATGTTGTTGAAAAAGGTACACAATCGCTTGGAACTTTATGTAAATCTCCATTGTGGAATCGAAACTAAAATAAATAAAATAAAGGAAAGTATCGAATGCTCCGTGTGCAATTCACACTTCAGATTTTGTGGTTCCATAATGCAAACGTGCACTGATGCTGGATAGAGATTGCGTATTTTCTATCGATTACGTTGTAAACGCCCTCATTGATCACACTTACTCCAAACGTTATCCCATTAACACATGATTTTCTATTCAAAAGTCGATCACTTCACAATTGACGAGAGATTTCATACATTTCGAAGTGAATAACATTTAAACCCCTCAAACTCCACATAAAACACAAGAGAATGCGTGTGACGATGACTCATCTGATTGCAGTGAATCTCACTAACAGGCGATAGCCTGACAACCGGTTCTATTCCAGTTTACATCACTCCGCGATCTGCTGACTGAAATTGGAGAAATTGCATATTGTTTGAAAGCTTATAATGTTTTCGACTTCATTATCTCTGAACAAGTCGTAACTTCAAACATTCTCAAGTACAGTGTTGCCCACATCACAAGTATTGGCCCAAAACAACATATTTTCAGCAGATTGCCGTCCTTAGGATGAAAAAGTAATTTTGTTCGTTCAGTGCGACTTGTCCAATTTTTGTGTTTTCACAATTGCAGTATTTGACTTCCGGTGCATCGTCGCTGAGATTAATATATCGGAAGACGTGCTTAACATTATTAATTCAGTGATGGCAAGACGCATATTTTGAACGCTAAAATACAATTGTCTGATTGAGACAAGACAAATTTCTATTCAAATATAATAATTATTTTTTAAACTGCGTAGAACATTTTTGAATTATTTAATGCTGTATATAATCGCGCTAATAGAATCATAAAATAAAATACGGTTGACACGATCTCATTTAAAACCAGGGATTTTAAACCGACTTTATGCGTTCTTCAATCCTGTAGGTTGGACATCAGAGGCATCTTCTAGAAGAGGTGCGATTTGGCTTTGAATGCGCCAGTCTAATCATCATCACGCTGTTCTTGATCGAAATCTTCCTCAAGATGTTCGCTGTCGGTCCGAAACATTTCTTCCACCACTGGATGGAGGTGCTGGATCTTGTGGTGGTGGTCGTCAGTTTAGTGATCGACGCGGTAGTCATCGCATTCCACGTGTTACACAAATCACAAAATTCCAACGATCATGCAGTTGATACGGTGGATTCCGTAGCCGCGGTTGCTGGCCTATTGATTATTTTCCGTTTGTGGAGGATTCTCGGGATTGTGAACGGTACGCACATGTTTCAGTATATGGAATAAAATTAGTTTTGAAATTAACTCACGATTACCAAGTGCAAGTGAATTTCGTTTCACTGTGTATAGAAGAGAGACGTGTTTACTTACCAAGAAAGCGTAGATTATTTGTCGATGAATAGCTTTGAGTAGAATAGGATGTATCTATTTAAATATTTCAGCATCTTATTAGGATTCACGTTGTATATCTCGCACATCGCACTACCTATGTTTTTCTTTAGAACCGAGAAATACATTTGCACTTACATTAAATTTCATTCCTAATGTATAGCATAAAATATTGATGCACACCTTGGTCGTTCCAATATGCGATAAGATTTTTGAACTCCTCTGAATACATGAAATTTTCGCTCCAACCATACGCCTGAACAGGAAAACGTAAACATTTATAAATAAAATGCAGCGTACACCAAGCTCATAAACATCAGGTGATTCGTATTGAGTGGATGCAATTTACTTTACAGCATAGCTCTGATCACTCATGACATTTGATGATTCAGGATATCGGCGTCACTAGAAATCTCCCTACTTGCTTTTCAAGTTTTAGTCCGATTTGATGTTAAAATTTCTTGTACGCAATCGGAGCCTTAGCGGAACTCGCAGTGACAGTGATTGCGCTTAGTATTTTTGTCAGTTTCTGTAAAAGATTTGCCGCATTTAAAACAGGTATGTTTTGTATTGCTGAAGTTGTAAGCATTTGTAGATTAATACTTACTTCGTCTTGTACTTTTAAATTACGCTTAGAATTAGTCTGTTGAAAACAAATTACCTTTCAGTTACAAATGCTAATTCCTCAAGTTAAAAAAATCATTCCTATATTTTACTACACTTGGCAATGAATGGGATGATGTCAATTTTGTCCGGAAGTCTATTTTTCAAAATAATCTACAATCTTGCATCCAGCGTAATAAACTTATTCGGATCGATTTCGGCCGTTTATTGAAGAGTTGTTTGACCAGAACATGAAAAAAAATCGCCATTAAACTGCACAACTCGAAAGGAATCATCAGTGTGTAAACAAATGGTTAAAATGACCGCATCGTGTCTAGATTAAGAAGAAGAAGAAAATACCTTCAGGAATACGAAGCCCAATACGTAAGAGAATGATACGTTAACAAGAATAACGAATAATGAGGCTTGTGTGCCAACCAAAGTTGCAATTGTTGAATATTGAATCCCGTCACTCAACAATTGATTTTTCTGAGTTTCTCTATTAAAACATCGTGGTTCTTTTAGAAACCAATTCAAAGGTGGCATACGAACATATATCCTGTTAATCACAGTTCGTATAACTTAATATAAGAATCGAAGAAATATTTCACTTAATATTTATGAAATACGTAAATGAATATTTGATATCCACTAGCCAGAAAATGTCTCGTAGAAATCCAGCGTATGTCATTGAAAAAGGCTTGACGTTTTCGATTATTCAATATCGGCAATTTGCTGAATCATTGTCGATTTGGCATTGATTTTATTGATGATTACTAAATTTTACATCACTCGTTGTAATACAACAATCGTAAAAAATTAATTTCTAACACGGCTCATGAAAATGGCGAGAATATTTGTTGTTTTCACGAAATAAGAATAGATTTCGCTTTGGATGATTGAAATTATGAATTTTTTTGGAACCATAATTTGAAATGGGTTATTGATGCAAGGAATATTTTATTCGTTTGGTTTAGTCGGATCAACTTTTATGGCAAAGCATTTGAATTGGTGGAAATAGTATTCAGATGCAGCCAAAATTTCATTCGAAACTATTATGGAATCACGTAATGAACTGAGCGAATTTTTAAAGGTTGTACAACGATCAGTTCCATTTTAATCGATAACCTGTAACTGATATACTTGTCTGCTTATTCTAGCAACGATCCTGACCGTACACAACGGATTATCAAAAAGGATTGTTGACATGGTTGAAGACAAAGCAAACTTGGAATTACGAATTTTGAATCTCGAACGAGTGTTACGATATCACCACATCCCCATTCCAGAAGAAAGCGAGGCAGACAGCACGGACGATACGAGCATCGGAACGGTACCAGTGAAAAAATGGAAGCACCATCACTGATGTTCATCGAAATTTGAAACATACCAAATATTTGCCTAATTAACTTTCTACAAAGGTGATTTCCTGAGATTTATTATCAATTTTGCACCATTTGGGAGAGGCGAAAAAATACCCGTTTATATATGTTCCCCCAAAAGAACATTTTATTTTCACGTCTACTTAAATTCTTGTTAGTAGTATAGGCAACTGGAAGTGGTTAATCAGTATCCATTTCTGACTTTAACTTACTCCGAAATTCAAGTCTGTGAATCGTTGACAAAAGCAAAAATTATAGTTTATAGACTAATTATTGTTTACAGAAACATTGTAAATGTAAAGCAGGGTACCGTGCCTTTGTCCGACAAGCACACAAATAACGTCATTTGGTAAACACGGCATGACCAAGTTGGTTATCGGTGGATTCGCAAACCTTATTAAATGCAGCACATTCCATTCAATGTCTAGTTAACCTCCTACCATCTGGAGTCAATTTCGGCTGTTACATTAAACTATTTTGGAAACGTGTTTTCATGGTTACGATAAAGTATTTAACAGATGATATCTAT
Source organism: Atriophallophorus winterbourni (assembly GCA_013407085.1). Lineage (NCBI taxonomy): Eukaryota > Metazoa > Platyhelminthes > Trematoda > Plagiorchiida > Microphallidae > Atriophallophorus > Atriophallophorus winterbourni. The sequence goes on from JACCGJ010009244.1 coordinate 20,626, forward strand.
TAACATGGTTGATGGACAGAGTAAAACATATAATTATAAAGCTAATCCTAAAATTACATTATGCAGAAACAAAATCGAAATGCATCAACCAACATCATCATCCGTGTATTTTTCCTGTACTTCAAATATCCCGATTTAAATCGGCGTAATTATTTTCAGTTTTTTTACCTCGTATTATCGTGCGATTTATCATCGTTTTCTTTTAATCAGTTTTAGTTTTAAAAATTTTCTTTCGCCTCAACATGTTTAGCATTGGCGATACTTAACGCGTTACACCGGCTTCAATGGTTAGCACAATAACATGTTTCATTCTAAAGGACCCTGAAAATTGGTTTTATTTATTTTTGATGATGAATTTAGTGCTGAAAACATTAATTGATGCAATTAACGCGGAGCAGGTAGATAACTCTCTTTGGTTGTACGCTGCGTTGCTCTGTTATCGCGTTGATTTAGGTTGTAGAGACTGCATAGCAGCACGCAAACATCATACAAAATCGCTGGGATCGATGTATTGATACCCTGCGATCAGTGTACGAGGTCCGCTGGGAGATTCAGTGTAGTACCGTAGACTAGCTCTGCTGATGAGCATCACATTTCCGGTTTGAACGACGTCCGAATGCTAAGTAGAACCAGCGGTAGGTTTTTAGTCCAGTTGCTTGTATCTGGTTGAACCATCAGGCAAACCTTTAACTGTCTGTGCATCCGTTTAAACATCCCATCGATATGAATATAGCTGAAAAGCGTGCAGTTTTCGTCGTATGTTCCGATTGAGCTTTTATTCAAGATAGACGCTCTATGTACATTTCCCACAATTCCTTTTTTCTTTTGGCTATACGAAGCGCTCTACGATTAGACGTTTTGTGACACTGACAACCGAATGGAGCAAATAGAAAATAGATAAATAAATGTAAATATTATTTACGATTCGGGAACGACTGGTCGTGGTTTACTTGTCGTTGTGTCGCAGATTATGTACTCGCGCGTTTTGACTAAGGGCAGTCGATGTATCTTCAAATTGGTTATGGACAACTGCTCGAGGAAGCTTTTCTGTTTGCTCTGTCTTTTAGCCAGTTCTTTCTGATCAACCGTGGGACTGTCGTTAATGGTGTCAACGGAAAATCTGGACAAGTCGTCGGCAAGCTAGTTCTTGAATCCATGAAGATAATTATTTTTTGACGTGTACTGCGAAATGCTGTCCAAATGTCGTATCTTACTTGTATTGTACTGCTCAGAGGCTGTGGATAGCGCGTTGTCAATGGTTTGTTATCTGTGAGTATACCAAATTCACGTCATTCCAACAAGTGACAGGAGTGTCTAATACTTGAATACACCGCCAAGATTTGGCAACCGAACCTGCTATACTTTTTCTTCGCGGGTTGTAGCTTATTGGAGAAAATAACGCGACGGGTACTATGTTCCCGTTTTTCTTTGTTTTGCTACGCTTCTTACAGCGTCATATGATGCAGCCGTTGACGGTAAGCATGTGCTTTGCAGATCAACGTGTGCAAGCATAACTACTTTGCCCAATTGCTTCTCAATTTTCTCCAAAGTTTGTCTAACTTTCTCAGACACTCGCAACTTATTTTACTCAAGTTTCACTAGGTCCGTCGGGGTTGACATATATTTGAAAACTTTGAGATGAAACGGCTATAGTAGTTGACCATGCTAACAAACAAATGCAGCTGAGTGAGAGAGTGAGCCAATGGAAAGATGGTTATCGCTTCAACTATAACGCTAAGGGCTACTACGAGTTGAAGTGATTGCTGTCTGAGATCGGTCTAGGAAAGATTGATGACCAATTCTTAATTACGTGAGCGTTCCAAAAGTTGATTGAGGTGTTCAAGCTATTCTTCGACGAAATCCAGTAAACGCGTAACTTGGTCCATGAGACTTTGGAACGTGTGCTCAGCGTTGCGCAGTCTAGTGCGTAAGTGAACAAATAGTGTAGTCACTGTAAATGTTGGCACGTCCACTGGGGGAACCGGGATTTGGTGATACGCACGAACAAGATCCACGTTGATAAAAACTCGCTCATGATGCAGGGACATAGCGAAATCATGCAAATGCGGGATTGAATACCTATCCGTATTTGTGAGTTTATTCAGAACTATATAATATATCCATGTTCTTCAGTCGTTGGTTGTATTCTTAGGAACCATATGTAGTGCACTCACGAACGTACTGCTGGAAGGGCAGTTAATTTCCGATTGCAACATAGGCAAGAATTCGCTTTTGGCAATTATGAGCTTATCCAGGACTAACCTACGCGGTCTCACGAAACATGGGTTCCATGTTTTTATGATCTGGTGGTTGACGACATGCTTTACATCTGAAATCTGTTTATTAGAAATTGTGATATGCATAAAAGACACTATCAGCTTTTTGTACGGTGGGCTGAAATGTATTAAATCGCTCTCGCTGTAGTTCGTGAGCCGTATATTGTCAGGTTCATCACGCAATTAAGGTGGCCAGTGGCACGGAAAAATGATGGTGTTACGTTTAATTTGGTGTCTTAAAAAGTATTCCATAAAATTATTTGATATTTGGTGTGCCGTTTGTATATATTATGAGATATTTTTGTTTCAAATTTTATGTGATTTCCTTGTGAAACAACAGTTTGTTAAAAACGTTTCTAAAAAAATATTTTTTCCAAAAAAAACTCTCATTTTGCTCATCTTAGTGTGGGTAGGGAAAAACGTTCATATTGATTGCAAGTATTTTTACATAATTATCGAAGTGTGTAAGGTGCAATTAGATGCAAATGAAATAAGTCAATCGTGTTTGGGTATTTGTGCATGCGTGAAAAATATTAATAAAACGTTAGTTTCAGCCAAAGCGCAATATCAACCAACATAGGTGCGAAACTAAGAGTGTTCAACTGTTCAAAACACTTTTATGCACTACTTGGCAACGCCTAAATACGCATACTTACTTTTATCTTTTTTATCTCAATGTTTACTACAAAAAATTGCGAAAGCAAAATGCACACCCCGACTTGAAATCGACATTTTAGAAAAAGGATATTTGAAACCGAAGCTCTGAGTCAATGAGAACACGTTTCCGCATAAGATTGCTCTCAATTTTTGCGTCGATTGTGCATCTGTAAATAAAATTTACTACGTTAAAAATAAGTTACTTTAAAGCCTGTTTCTTGAACGTTCACCCGGTATACTAAATGGCGGGTGTTTCTCCGCGAAACTGCTCTTAACAATGGGTTGAAAGTCGGCGTATTACGGGTCATCTGGTGACTTTGGAAAGAAATCTGTCAAACCAGTCCTTTAAAAACTCCTTTATTTTCAAAGAAATATGTAGTTTTAGACAAATTAAATTATAATAACGGATAAAATAGACATCTAATTATCATTTTCTGGAAAAACACCAAACACATTTTTTGAAGAAAATACCATGCCGCTAGCCACCTTAAGAGCAACGAACAAAAGTATGCCGGAGACGAGAACCTCAACAAGCAGCGAACCAAGTACTGGTCTTGTCTCTATTAATTTTCACCTTCTTCGAACCTGATTGTACTGCTTAACGCCGTCACTCAAAAAGATAAGATTCGAATTACGAGCGTTGTTCTTTGAGCCATGACGAGGGGTTCGAAAGGCAAATGCGTCTCTAGGTCGCAGTTTTCAGATAACACAACTAGGGTCCAACCATACTGGTGAGTCTGAAGATGAACTCACGGTGAGATATTTTCCGATCATTTGACGATTATACATTGCAACAACATTTACAGCCCATGCTGCACATGAGTAAACATCAAAGCGATTGTATCACGCTGACCATGAGAACGATCGCATTCACTATTCCACAGTTTTGGATTTAAAATCCAGAGCTGTCTTTCATACAGGCAGAATCCTACTTCAAGATAAAACGTATAACACAAGATGAGCTGAAGATCCATTATTTGATTAGCTCACACAGAGTTGCACCGAGGTCTGTCTTCACGATTTTTGGTGTGCCGTAATTAAAAAAACCTGTTTGCGACAAAGTTTATCGCTATCGGTTCTGATTTAATGTCCTTGATGATTACAGCTATCGGCCCACGCTTGTATCCATTTACTCACGTCAGAAGATATCGAGGCTCTTTTAAGTTTTGCACCGGTCTGACGATATGGATATGAACATGGCTGGAACGCGTGCAGTTGTCGTCGTATGTTCCGATTGGGGTCCGTATGTGGCGTAAGAGTTTTGCGTTTTGACAAGATAGACAGGATCTGGCCATCTTCCGCTCGTTTTTATTTATTTTTTCGCAAACAACGCGCTCTGCAATAAGACGCTGCATGAAACGCAGAACTGAATGTAGCATACGGTGAATAAAGTGGAATATGATTCTAACACGGAAATCTGACGACCATGCATCAGCCATTGACATGCCGAATTGCAGGAATATATCTGCACCTTTTTGCTAGAGGCTAAGCCCATAGATCCAAGTTGAGACATAAAAAGCATTCTTGAGATGCGATCATTTTGATTAGATTGTTACTATTGCATTCGAAGCACTGAAACTTCCCGTAAGTTTGACAATATGTCAAACGTAATTCCTGGCACAACCTGTTGAAATGCGCAACAAAAATGACCAGCGGAATTTTTCCACAATAGCTGTTAAAGTTTAATGTGGATTTTCCGTGCGTACTCTCAAGTTATACGTGATAATTTTACTGTACATTCGTGTGCTTTAAGCTTCAGTAATCATATTGAGCTACTTGGTTTAATATTTAAAACATTAAGCATGAAATTGTGTTTTAATCCGATCAACTTTACAAGCTCAAACGGCAGTAAGATCCATAGTACGTAAATGTAGGTGTTTCCGAAGTTGACTGATCATTACGTTAGTAATGTAGACTATTACCAGCGATAGAGAAAGTTGTCAATAGTTTATGCAGTGATATTTGTTGCAAATGGTACACTCTCGCTTTAAACCTTGAGCAAAACTTCATATTTGCTTCAAAAGTGAAATAAATAAAATAACGGAAAGTATCGATTGTTGCGTGTGCAATTCACACTTCAGAATCTGTGCTTCAATGATGCAAACGTGTTCTGAATCAGATGCTGAATAGAGTTTGCGTTTCTCCCACCGATTACGCTGTAAACGCCCTCGTCAATGACATTTGCTCCGAACGTTATCCCATTAACACATTATTTTCTATTCGGAAGTCTAATACACCACAATTGACGACAGATTTCAGTCAGTTCGAAGTTAATCACATTCAAACCCTCGAATCATACAAGACAAGAGAATGCGTGTAACGATGACTCATCTAATTGTAGCGAGTTACTATACCACTTATGAGGCGGTTCCCACATGGATCCGTTTTGCAGGCAATACCGTGATAACCGGTTCTATTCTAAAGTGATGTGTTTCTCATATCACTCGAAATTACACTTAATTACCGATTTCTGGCTGTTAGCTGCCATCATGTGGAGACAGAAGTTTAGGTTCAGTGAGCCTTGAAATAGTGGATAAATTGTAAACAAGTGTATACTTTGACGCCACTGTTGCAAAGGGTTATGACAACGAATCAGGATGTTCTATTCTAGTTTACATCATTTCGGGATCTGTTGACGGAAATCATAGGAATCGCATACTGTTTGAAGGCTGATGATAATTTTAATTTCATTATTTCTGAACAAATTGTAATTTCAAACAGTCTCAAGTAAATTGTTGTCCAGTTGCCCGTATTAGTACAGAACAACCGATCTTCAGCAGGATTGCCATCCATAGGATGAGACAGTAAATTTGTTCCTTCGATGAGCCTTGTACAATTGTTGTGGTTCTACTATTGCTGTATTTGGCACCCGGTGCATTTTCGCTGAGATTAATATACAGGAAGACGTGTTTAACTTTCTAATATATATATATATATATATATATATATATATATATATATGTATATATATGAACAAATAAAATACTGTTATTTCATTAAACAAGGTAAGAACCAATCTCGCCGTAGGATGTGTGAGTGCCTCACCAATAATATTGCTACGGTGCGCAATTTATGGTAGGGGAATTAGTTCTCAGCCCACATTGCAGTGAAGCAGTAGTATTTCATTCGTCGGAAATGCAGCTAGGTTTATTCCAGGTATAATTCTAATCTTAACCCCCAATGTCCCATAGGTATTTTAATACATATTGCTTAAAACGCGGCTACTCACAAGTAACATGGAAAAGTAAAAAATAATTGTTTTGCTAGTTTGGTGTACGTGACTTTTGTTACAAGAACTATGTTATGAAAAGCTCGAATTAGAATAGCTTTGTTTGAAAGGTTGATAGAAAATTATTTAGGTTTCGTAACTATTTTTCCTTATAAGCAATAGAAAAACCCTTTCCGCCAACTTAAACTTATAACCCATTGGTGATTTTCAATCCGATCTTTAGTATTTCGTGATGGATTCAAGGATAACCTCCAATTTACAGAGAGGTACATCGATCGTCAATTTCTTAAAAAAACTAAGAAACTGTATTTAGAAAAAACGTGTACACAAATTATTAGTTATCCAGTTAGAACGTCTTTGTGCATCACATTAATTCTCTAGGTTGTCTGTCTCAAAACCAGTTTGCTTCGAGCAAGCTGTTCAGCCAGAGAGAGTAAGTTTAATTAACGACCATATCATACTATGTGCAATGCTTTATTAAGCATTCGTAGCTGGAGAACAGTATGGTCGTTTGAATTTGTTCACAAAATTCATCATGCAACACCAGCGAAAGCATTCCTGTTTAACTGCATCAGCCTTGCAGATCATTAGGTTCCAGCATGGAGTAAACACATTTTCAATGGATAGAATTTTGTTATCAATATCGAAACGTATAAATATGAATCTTATTTCATGGATATGAGAAAAATAATGTGGATGTGAATGTGGAGAACTTGTGTAAACAATCAATCATGCAACATCGAAATCAACCGATGAAAGCCTAACAACTTTATAATCACGACAATCTTGATGAGCACCAAATGCGAAATAAAATTGAGCTTCACTTCATCAAACACTGACATATAAGTGCAAACGTTGGTAATACTTTCTACTGTGTGGATTTTGATCATACAGCAAACAGCATGAATTCGGTAGTGGCGTGTGTGATGAACACGAATGTAAGTAAAGATTTTACAAGCTCATGGGTTTAACAAAATCCTCCACGCAAGACACGAACGGAAGCTGAATGCTTTCCATCTACGAGGCATCCGTCGTATCTAGCACATATATTGGATGGACAGAGGTGAAGTGCTTTTAGAAGCTGGTCTACAGAGCATGTTCACCCTATTACGCCAGCGCCGCCTGCTGTGGCTTGGTCATGTCTATAGAATATAAAATGGTCGTATTCCGAAAGATCTACTCTACGGTGAGTCGACCATTGGGCAGACCGCACTTGCGGTACAAAGATGTTTGCAGAAGAGATATGAAAGCTCTTGACATTGACCCCGCAAGCTGAGAAGAAGTTGCTCTTGACCGCTCACTTTGGAGGCATTGTGTAAAGCGTCGACTGCAAGCCGGGAGGAGCAAATACAGCTCCTGGCTGCTGAACGCAGATCACGCCGCCGGCGTGCAACAGAGTTCTGACTATCTTTGCAAGCGCTGCGGGAGAGATTGTTCCTCCCGAATCGGACTGTTTAGTCATACAAAAAGTTGCAAAACATGAAATTCATGCGATGTGATGTACATCAATGGTCGACATCGACCAACGGAGGACAACAACAACAACAACAACATTGATGAACAAATGTTTGAACATTTTGGTCGGGCAAACTTTATCCAACAGTAGAATAAAGGTTCTAAGCTTGTTTACTATTCCTTCATTGATTCAAGGCATATGGATCTTGATCGTATCTCCGTACCTGATTAGTGTAACCTAAAGAAGACATTTTATTTAATTTTAAATTACTACTCACAACATGACACACGTTTTCTTAGACATTTCTGTCCACTTTTCACAATTTTATGACAGCGTTCTGGTGAAAGCCATTCTCTGTAAGCATACTCGAGACCTGTCCTGAAATTGTGAACTGCGACTGGACTAAATTTCGGTTGTGGATACGTAAGTTGACACGATAGAATTTTTGTGGTAAGCAACATTTGCGCAATATCGATGCGCATCACAGATTGCAATGGTGGTTGCAGTTTCGTAGAAACTTCCGACCGATCCAACCGTGTTGAGTGGTTTATGGCACGTGAAAGCTGGCGTCAAGATTCATGATTCAAGAATTTATGGTCACAAAAAGCACATAGCTTCACAATTACCATATCATAGTAAATATGCGTTCAATAAGAGGTATAAAAAATCAATTATAGGATGTCACTGGTGTTAAGTAATATGCTTACCCTGAGTCAATACACAGGCATCGTCAACTCGTTATGTAACAAATAATTGTCCAAGGTTCGAGTGAATGTTTGGATACAAGGAGAGGTGATAATTGCTTCGGGAAGGGCATTCCACAGGAAACAGACACGTACCGAATAGAAATATCGGCGACAATTAGTACGGGAATGGGGAATTTGTAGTGCCGCTGAGTGGCTACGTGTAATTCCTGATTCACTGTATTTGAAAAAATGTTTAAGTGGATGATCTGGAGTATTCAATATCTTGTAAGTAATGATAACGTCACTACGAAGTCTACGTTGAAGGGGAGTGGGGAGCTTTAACTTTTTCAACCTTTCCTCGTATGTAAGGTCTCGAAAACCACGCACGAGTTTAGTTGCACGATGATATATCCTGTCAAGCAAGAATATATCTTTTTTCATCCACGGAGTCCATGCTTGCGATGCGTGTTCCATTGTGGGAATTAAGTAGGTCCTCATGATTCTTGGCAACGTTACAGGCGTAAAGGTTCTGAAGATCCGTCGAAGCATACCTAGAAGCTTTGGAGCACGCTTGTAAATGACCTCACAATGCACGCTGTTCTTTAGGCTGCCACATATCCAGACTCCACGATTCTTCTCCGATTCGGTCCAGCTCAAAATCGTCTGCCCAAAGTGATATTCGTACTGAAAGGGCTTACCGATTTGCAGTAACTTGCATTTTTGAAAATTGAACGGCAGTTTATTTCTAACTGACCATTCGTGTAGTGCATCTAAATCACTTTGCAGTTTTACGCAGCCTGCAGTTGATTTTATTCGCATCCAAATTTTAATATCATCCGCAAAAAGAACTACCTTGCATGAGAGCGTCTCAGGTAAATCATTGATGTAAACTAAGAAAAGCACTGGACCGAGAACGGAACCTTGCGGTACACCACTGGAGTTATTAATGACTCGTGATTGTACCCCGTTAACTCGAACGGTTGCCTTGCGCTAATTGAGGTAGCTTTCGAACCACACGAGTAGCTGCCCGTCAATACCAATCTGTTTCAGCTTCCGTAGCAACAGGAAGTGATCAACTCTGTCGAAAGCTTTGACATATCCAAATAGCACGCGTGCACACTGTCTCCTGCGTCAACCGTTTGAGTCCAATCGTTTAATACCGTCAGCAAGTTTGTCAAGCATGAGCGAGCTTTACGAAACCCATGCTGGGCGACAGATAGTATATTTCGTGATTCCAAGTGATGAACTATATTTTCCGTCACTATGCGCTCCATCACTTTGGATATCACGGGGAGTATGGTGACAGGACGGTAGTTCGCGGGATCTGAACGGCTACCACCCTTATAAATTGGTGAAATTACCCCTGTCTTCCACTCTGTTGGCACCACTCCTTCGGTTAGGGAATGTTGGAACAATTGGCATAGTGGTTCATACAGCTGCTGGTCACAGGATTTTAGTAGTGCTGGTGTTATTCCATCGGCTCCAGGAGATTTCCTAGGGTTCAGTCGACACAAGTGTCTTCGTATAATCGCTGAATTAATCTCAATATCATTCAGTTGTTGAGATACAATCGATGTCAGTAAATTCTCATTCGCCCTAACCGTTATCGGGCTAAACACATTTTCATAAAATTGAGCGAGAGTATCAGCCGTTTCCTTTGCTGTGACTGTTAATCCATTCTCAGAAATAACAGGAAACACCCCTGGTTTCACACTGGACCGAGCATTGACAATCCGATAGAGAAGTTTAGGGTTTTCTTCCATTTTTAAAGACAGAGAGCGATGGTAATATTGCTTGTCCTCTTTGACGAGAGCATTCACTTTGTTACGAATTTTAGAAAATTGCTGCCAAGAGTCATCAGTTCTGGTCTTTCGGTGTTCAGTCCAAGCAAAGTTTCGTTTCCCGAGCCATTTTTTGTGCGACTGCGAAGCTTAAATCGGAAGTCACTTGCCCGTCGTTCATCAACAAATCGCGAATTATGATCTATGTTTGACTGAAGTATTTTCGTGAACTCACTGCATTGTGTTTCGGTGTTGTGCTGATCAAGTTCTTGCCAATTTACTAGCCCAAGCGATCCACGTAGACCAGCGTAGTCGATCTTTCTGAATTGTTTGGAGGACGCACAAACCCGTCTAGCAATGCAAACAAACTCAAAGGCCAGCACCAGATGATCACTCCGACCGAGGGGCGCAAAGTAGTCAACACCCTCAACTGCTGTTTTCTCTGAAGTGAAGATTAGATCCAAAATTGATGGCAACTCTGATCCTCTTCTATGAGTGAAGTCAAACACATGATTATGCAGTGGAATCATGTCGATCACCTCACGAAATTTGTGATCAAATGTGTGTAGAGGGTGATCGGATCTGGCAAAGAGATGAGGAAGATTGAAGTCTTCGATGAGTAGTAATTGCGAGCTACGCTTCACTCCGGCGTAATTTAGCGAATTTGCACCAGTTTCGGATAATTGCGTAATTAAAGGCTCCAGGTGGACCTCAACAGCGGCTTTTGAGTTGCACAGTCTAACGTTTTCGGGTAACCTGTTTCTGTTCAATTTTAGCTTGCTTCGAACATCATCCGCCATGCTACTTGAAAGAAACGCACCCTAAATGGATTTGCCCCTTTCCCGTGATAGTTCGGCGAACGAGGTATTCTGTATGTGTCGACAACTACAGAATTTTGGGAACCGATATTTTCGGCTATAAATGACCATTGTTTACGTTCGTGCTCTTTGTTTTCGAAGCCCGTTGTAACGCCCGAATTTTCTGGAACGTCAAGCAAGATAATACTCCTTAGTGCTGTTTGATCCCGCCTATTCGGTGCTTTCGACCTTTCCCACCAAGGTACGTCAGCATATATACGGTTGGGTAGGTCACTTTGCGTTCGGAGCAAATACGAATTTAGTAGGACATTTTTCATGTCCTTTTCTTTGGCGAAAGTGATTTTAAGGAGACGTGGTTTATCTTGATTCGGGGATTTCGTATGACGAGTTGATCGAGTTACCGACACGGGGTGTATACTGTCTAGGCCGATTCGATTACAAACGACAAACCAGTTTTCACGGTCATGCTTTTGCCTTTCTTGAAAGAGCGTTACCTCTGACTCAGGAATATTGGTGCATATTACACTTAAATTTTTATGCGTTTTATCGAATTTTTCTGCTCCCTGTGATGTGGAACCGTTTTGCTTTGAACTTCCTCTTTTGACTGAGGTTTATGGCTCAATTCTAACGCCAAACACTTATCATTTTATACACCATCTGGGCGAATGTTAGCTTGCTGGAATGAGACGCGTTCACTTGGAGCTCTTTGGACGTAACCCCTGAGTCTGGAATCGATGGTACATTATTGAATTTTTTCAACAGTTCCGTCGATTGATGAAGTTCAGATTGCTTTTTGTTATCTTGAGCATCATCTGCTTCGGGTTGAATCGCTAGGGCAATTTTATCCATCAAGAGTGTTTTAAGCCTCTCCTCAATTATTCGATAATTATTTTCTAAAATTCAATTCTTTTTGAAATCAACGAGAAGAGAATAAACATTTTAAACTGAATGAACCTTGGTGGGCATCTATTAAGGCATCTTTGAATATGTAAACATTGTTTGACACGAATGGTTCACTTACTAGACCAAAAACCTCTTCAAGGTGTTCAATAATTCCGGGATAATGAATGACTCTCATGAGTGCTATATTTCATTCATACGTTTCGCATCTTTCTTAACAAATCTCCAGCATACATAAGATGCATTTGAGATTTTAAATTTGAATATAAAATACAAAATAGTAACACTCGTTTTTAATTAATATAAATCATAGTTGACATTTATATGACAAACAAACGTTCATTTGGTCCTGTTTCCAGTAAATGTTTCAGTGAATTAAATCCTACTGCAAAAGTCAGATGATTTAAAACATCTTGATTCGTTAACGAGTTGAGGATCTGTCACGGTTTAGTGGGGTTTTGATGGATTTTTATGTTTTTAGCGGAATGAAGAGCTTATTCTGTGTTAATACCTGAGAGTGGTATTCCTTAAAAACCAATCTAAGGATGTCGGTGTACACTTACACGCAAATCGCTTCATTACATATTTCGTTCGAAATGAGGCAACATACTTAGGTGTCAGTGGTTTATCCTCTTAACATTGCAATTATGCAAGGATCAATAAACTTACAATTATTGGGGAACTAATTATTACGCATTTCCATGTAAGAATTGCGTTCTATGATTGCATCGGTTTGAAGTTTTAAAACGTTTTCATTTTTAAATAAAATACCTTTGCTGAGGTATGTATCATTCCCGAAAACATGTAACCAAAAGCAACAAGCAGATCGAAGCTGATATTAATCGAATTCAATACAATTCAATTCAATTCAATTCAATACGTAGAAATAACTAAAGACAATTCGCAAATGATTTTAATAAGTTTGACAATTTTTCTAATTTCGAAATCGGTCATCTTTAGCGAAGTGATCAATGGCAAGGATCAAAAAAGCGTGCAAAAACGTATGGTACGAGTTTTTAGCAAACGGTGTTCAAATTTATGATGGATTTCGCAACCTGCGACTTTTGCTCGTTCAAGACAGTACCTGGCTTAGTAAACAAAGCAATTTACTTCTGGCAGATCTAGTTCGTTAGCCTGGAAGGGCATTCCATCTAGGGGAAGCAAAACCCCGATTTTCAACTTCCGCTGCATCGCGGGATACCCGTTCGCAGGAAACGCTTTGGGAGAAAACCCTGAGAAAAAACCTGGAACAGAGTCTGGTAGACGGTTAGTTAGTGCACACCACCTCTTCCTGGCAACTGACTGCTGTATAGCAGGTCGCACTTGGTTGTGCAAAGGCCAGATAAGCTGACCCAAACGAACCCCAGTTGGTGCTGGGGACGCCGATTTGTACCCAAATTCACAAAAATCTTCATTGAAGCCGACTGATCCTCCAGGAGGAGATAGTCGCACACAAGTAAGTAGGTAAGTGAAAATGACAACCAGCTGAGTTTAGTTGACAGAATGAGGCTCATTGTGTGAATCTGTCGTCATACAGTCGAGTTGTCGTGTTTGCTTTGCCGACATTCGCTAAATTGGTCCAATACTGAAAGTTGACCAGACGAATATTACAACCGCAATGCGAAACCCCTCGCTGACCTAACACGCATGCTGTCCAATCTTTCGAAATGGGTGAACGGCAAAGTTACAAAGGAGATTTAGTCCGCAAAGGAGACACTTCCATTGTTGGACTGTCTCGCGCGAAAGCAAAATAGTAAAATAAGAGCAATACGGTCTATCGTAAGCCAATCGACACAGATACGGTCTTGCTGTACTCACCCTTAAAATGTATTTAATTCAGTTGCGAAATCGCTGCTGTACAAAGTTGAACGCTTGTGCAGCTATGCCACCGATGAACAACGAACCCATCACGAAGTTAGTCGTCGGTTTGCTGATCGTGGTTACCCTGAGAGCATAATTGAACGCCAACTGAAACGGGTAAAATACCGAGCACCCAAAACGGAGAGATTTTGAATGCAACTTAACATACGTTAAGGAAGCGTCAAAAGGGATAAGTCGAATCTTGAATAACGCAGGTATACGAGTTAAGTATAAAAGGGGTAGTACGCTCCGTTCCATAATAACGCGTTTCAAGGATAAAACAACTTCAGGAGGCGCGACCGATTGCGTATATAAAATCAACTGCAAGTGTTGCTCTGGGGTATATATCGGGCAAACAAACACAGAACTCAGTACTAGGATAAGTGAACACAAAAATCAAAACGGTAAGCAGCCACGTAATTCCAGTGAATATCAATCAGTGATCAGATGTTCAGCACTAGCTGGACACGTGCTGGACGCAGGTCACAGCGTTGATCTTGATAACGTAGAAGTGATAAAACCATACATTGAACGACTTCACTCTGAGGCGGTTAACATAACAAAGGCCGTTAAGAATAAAGTCAATAGGGTGGATGGGGTTGATATCTCAACAATCTGGGATATGGTCCTGCACTGGATAAACATTAATGTGCGTGACTCACAGTGCGCGCACGAATTACGCAATCGAGCTAATCTGTTAGCGGATGTCAATTAAAGTAGGGTTGGTGTTGCGTCAGTTGATATTGATCGCGCCTGTCCTTCCTAACGAGCGCAGAACCCACCATGGGCTGTGCACTTCTTACCCACTTAGGAATGGTCAGGTGAATTTAATTTAAGCTTGATTTCTGTTCGTACTGATACCCTTGGTCTGACGAAGCTTCTGAATCAGAAGCGAAACGTTACTAATAAACTACTCTAACCGATTCAATAAATCTAACTTTTTTCATGATAATGATTCCCCGATCAGTCACGAACATTTTCCATTACTTTGGTTATTGGCATTGTTATGTCGGTCTGAGAGAGATGTTCTTTTTGAGTGCAACTAAATCTCTCCATCATGCTGTTCAGAAAAATGTCCACGGATCCCACGAAAGGACAAGAATTGCCAACAAGACCGAGGACATTCATCCTGAACACATTCGAATTTTGGTTGCGAAACAATTGCATGAGGGGTTGGTCGGGTGTGAATCATTGTCCGAACGATTTGCAAAACTACGTCAAGATCAGTCGAACAAGCCTAGGGCCCGGAACAAAATCACTCGATATATCCTCCCTAAGGTGTGTGTGTATGTGCTCGTGCAACTATCGATCAGATTGATTCCTCGGAACTCGATCAATAATTAACCCAATCAATTCAAGATATTGAAAGACCCGCTTTCCCTGTAACCTTGATTTTAAATAATAGCAAATCGACAAGAAGAGTGGATTAACAGAGCGCCAACTGGCGTTGCAGCAACCGATTTGAATCAACTAATCGAATCCGTGTAAACGATGTGCTTCTACCTGATTTGAACGCTGTTTATGCAAAGAAATATCCATGGCCCAACTATAAAACAATTGAATGGTATTCCCGTCACACTAGTTCAATGAATCGATCACTAGAACTGGACTGTGGCCAAAATTATCACAATCTTTTTTCAACCGTGTTAAGAAAGTGCACTCCAGGAATTCAGGTTCAACGTGTGCCCAATGTGGTTGAATGATGAAACGTGTAGAGTGACCGCACAATGAAAGAAACGTTGTTTTGATAAAGGTAACAAAATAGTGCGATCGCATTGAAACTGCAAAGAAATTTAAGTGCAATCGGGTAGTGTAAAATAGCCGTCAGAAAAATTGGCGAGATACAGTTTGTATACCGTATGTGAAATGCACACCTGAGGTGATACGTAGAACTAGGCGGCCATACGCGTAACTTATAAGAAATGGAAAACTATGCGTTCAGTTCTGATGCACCTCAAGGATGAGACGCCCTGATCTAGCGATACGAACATAATCTACAGAATCAACAATAAGGACTGTTCGGGTGTTTTAAATATAGGGCAGACTTCCAGGGAAAGTCACACATGAATCGAAGAACACCGAAAGCCTGTCCTGAGACAGCCCTGGGATGCGAGGGAATATCAATCCCTTATTCGTGATTCCGCCTTGGCGGGGCACGTTTTAGGTACGAACCATAGCGTCGATCTAGACAATGTTGCAATATTGAGACGCGATATTATACCGTATAGCAAACGCCTACATGCGGAGGCAGTCGAAATTGGCAAGGCAGGTCAACTGGCGGTCAATAAGGTGGATGGGGTAGAAATCTCTACAATATGGCGCTCGGCACTGCTGCGACGGTAAATAGTTATTATTCACCTTAAACCTACTAGTTAATTAGATTATAGTTTTTCTTCAAAAATAGGTTAACCTTAGTTAGTTATGTACTTTTACGCATGTGGACCGCCGTGTCAACTGACCTTCTTCGTGTTCACTTGTATCAGATTGATATGGATACACACTAGTAAGAAAATCGACCACTGATCCTGGTCATTCCCACGAAACGTGACACAAAGTAAGCGTACTATAGGCTGTTTAGCGGTAAGGTCAAATAAGTGGTGGTGGGTTGACCGCTACTTATTCATGTTCCCTGCCCTGACTATCACCCTTGGTCTGACGAAGCTTCTGTGTCATAAGTGAAACCATACCCAAAAACTACTCTAACCGATTCCACTCAAATTTCTTTGCATTACGAATACACGATCGATCCCAAACCTTTTCCATTCGGTTCATGACAGTGGTATTCTCAAAAATACTAACCTAAGGGTGTCGGTGTACACTAATACGCAAAGCACATCATTACATGTTTCGTTCGAATTCGAGGAATTAATTATGCCGCATTTCTGCGTAAGAATTACGTTCCATAATTGCATCGGTTTGAGGTTTTCTAGCGTTTTGATTTATAAATAAAATGCTTTTTGTTAACGGTGTGTATCATTCCCGATAACATGTTATAAAAGCAACAAGCAGATCGAAGCTGAAATTAATCAAATACGTAGAAATAACTGAAAACAATTCGCAAATGACTTTAATACGTTTGCCAACTTTTTTCAGAAATACGAAGTTGGTCATCTTTAGCGATGTATTCATTGACAGAGATCAAAAAAGCATGCAAAAATGTATGTCACGAGTTTTTGGCAAACGGTGTTCAGCTTCGTGTTTGACTTCGCAAACAATGCGCTCTGCTCGTTCGAGAGAGTACCTGGCTAAGTTAAATAGTTGCAGTAAAATAAAACATTTTTGTTCAAAATGAAATGAAAATCTTTGACCGAAAATCTGTTCTATATTTTTTTCGTAATTTGTTAAACAAATCTGTAGATTGCAATCGATTGGAATATATTTGGGACCGACCGTATATTCATAATGCCAAGAAATAGAAGTGCAATCGATTAGAGTTGTGTTTGTGTAACGTTTCACTCCTGACACAGAAACTTCGTCAGACCAAGGGTGATAGTCGGGACAGGGAACGTGATTAAGTAGTAGTCAACCACCACCACATATTTGAACTCACCGCTAAACAGCCTATAGTACGCCTATAGTGTGATACATCCCAAGGGAATGACCAGGATCAGTGGTTCATTTTCCTCACAGTGTTTATCCAAAACAATGTGAACACGGTCAAGGTCAGTTAACACAGCAGACCACGTACGTAAAAGTACATAACTAACGGAGCTAAGGCTATTTTTGGAGAAAAACAAAAATCTAATTAACTAGTAGGTATACGGTGAATAAATACAATTTACTTCCGCATCAGTGCCGAGCGCCAGATTGTTTAGATTTCTGTCCAATCCATCATATTGTCCGCCAGTCGCCCTGCTGGATTTCGCTCGTTCGAGAGTGTAGCTGGCCAAGTAAACAAAGTTGCAGTAAGAAAAACACATTTTTTTTCAGAATGAAATGAAAATCTTCGAGCGAAAATCTGTTCGATATTTTTAGCGTAATTCTTTAAACAAATATGTAGATAGCAATCGATTGGAATATGTTTGCTGTTTATAAAATGCAATCATATAGCTCAAATAGCCTCTGACAACCAAGTCCAGCTTGTGGCCTGCATGAGCGGCTCCCCGATCCCGGCAAAACTGCTTGTAACAACAAGAGAAGGGGCGAGTGCGAGTGACTGGCCCCTAAAAAGCAGTTTACTTCTGGCAGATCTAGCTCGTGAGCCTGGGAGGGCATTTCATCTAGGGGAAGCAAAACCCTGATTTTCAACCTCCGCTGCATCGCGGGATACCCGTTCGCAGTAAACGCTTCGGGAGAAAACCCTGAGGAAAATCCTGGAACAGAGTCTGGTAGACGGTTAGTTAGTGCACACCACCTCTTCCTGGCAACTGACTGCTGTATAGCACGTCGCACTTGGTTGTGCAAAGGCTAGAGACGCTGACTCAAACAAACGCCAGGTGCTGCTGGGGACGCCGATTTGTACCCAAATTCACAAGAATCTTCATTGAAGCAGACTGATCCTCCGGGAGGAGATAGTCGCACACAAGTATCTAAGTAAGTAAGTGAACCTGACAACGAGCTTTGTTTAGTCGACAGAATGTGGCTGATTGTGTGAATCTGTCTTCGTACAGTCCAGTTATCGGTGTATGTTTTGCCGACATTCGCTAAATCGGTCCAGAAACCAGACGAATATTGCAACCGCAATGCGAAACCTCTCCCTGACCTAACTCACATGCAGTACATTCTCTCGGAAAGAATGATCGGCAAAGTTACAAAAAATATTGTGTCCACAGAATGGACATTTCCATTGTCGGACAGTCTCGCGCGAAAGCAGAATGACAAAATAAGAGCAATACGGTCTATCGTAAGCTAATCGACACAGATTCGGTCTTGCGGTACTCAACTCTAGAAGTATTCAATTTAGTTGCGAAATCGCTATTGTACAAAGATGAACGCTTGTGTAGCGATGCCACCGATAAAAACGAGCCCATCACACAGTTAGTCGTCGGCTGGCTGATCATGGTTACCCTAAGAGCCTAATTGAACGCCAACTGAAACGGGTAAAATACCGAGCACATAAAACGGAGAAATTTTGGCGTGCAACTTAACTCAGGTTGAGGAAGCGTCAAAAGGGATAAGTCGAATCTTGAATAACGCAGGTATACGAGTAAAGTATAAAGAAAATAGAACGCTCCGTTCCATATTAACGCGTTTCGAGGATAAAACAACTTCAGGAGGCGCGACCGATTGCGTATATAGAATCAACTGCAAGTGTTGCTCTAGAGTATATATCGAGGAAACATACACAGAACGCAGTACTAGGATAAGTGAACACAAAAATCGAATCAGTTAGCGCCACGTAATTCCAGTGAATATTAATCACTGATAAGAGATTCAGCACTAGCTGGACACGTGCTGGACACAGGTCACAGCGTTGATCTTGATAACGTAGAAGTGATAAAACCATACATTGAACGATTTCACTCTGGGGCGGTTGAGATAACAAAGGCTGTTGAGAATGAAGTCGATAGGGTGGATGAGGTTGATATCTCAACAATCTGGCATACGGTCCTGCACTGGATAAGCAACCTAGATGATCGGATGCTGAGCTTAGAGCTTATCATACAAACGTTGAAGACTTCGGTAGAAACTCAAAATTCTCAGTTTGCCAGTATGTTTTTCAATAAATCGGAAACTACTGACGGTAATACCAGTCAGATAAACGCTAAATCTTCGATCTTTCAACACGAATGTTCAGCTGTTGCAACTGTGCCGGAGTGTCTTGAGGAGCGTCCTTTTCATCAAAAGGCCACCTTTAAAAATGCGACTGTTAAAGGCCTGTCTGCCCAAAACATCCCTGGTTCGCAAAAAGATACGAAGCCAAAGCCACCTGCTCACACGAATCATCAGCGAAAACCTTTAGGTTCAAAACCAAAAGTCATCGTGCAAAACACTCCCAAAGTGGACACTATTGGTATTCGATCTAAGGTAGTTGAAACGTCCAGCAATCAGCGAAAGCGCCAAACACAGAGTGTACATTCAGTCCATGGACTAAGTGTGATTTGCACCAACGTAAAGGAGACGAGTGCCACCTTACTAGGGGACAGGCTAAAGCACGATAAAGAAGAATGGAAAAGGTTGTGCAACAACATGGACTTGGAGCCAGTTGAACCACTATCATTGATACGACTAAGTCGTAAACCTACTTCTTCAAATCTGGACCAGCCAAGATTGCTTAGAATCACGGTTCGCTCTGAAAGGGATCTTGAAAACATCTTACTATCCGCTTTTCTCCTGCGTAAGGAGCGTTCAGAGACCACTGCAAGGATCTTTGCTGATGTGCCCTGGTGGGAAAGGGCCCGAAAGGACCAGCAACAAAACCAAACGAAACAGAGGGATGATCGAAGTATAATCCTTTTGGGAGTTCCAGAAGCTGATGAAGCAACTGATAAAGCGGTGCAGCGCAAACACGATCAGTTACAATGGAGATTCCTCAGTGATATACTTGGTTTGCATGATGTAGCTGTGACGGACACGTTCCGCATCCCCAAATCTACGAATTATAAGGGCATCGGTCCTAAGCCCCTTAAAATAACGTTCTTGCGTAATGATATGTTGAACACGGTCAAAACTCGTTGGGAAAATGGCCGCAGAATAATCCCGCGAGAAATTAGACTAGGTGCATCGAAACACCATATTGGAAAGATAGATGCACCACTAAGTTCAATAGAAACACTAGCAAGTCAATCAGTTGTTGACGTGTCAGAAACAATTTCAGCCGATACGATAGATCACTGTGTTCCAACAGTACAACCCCAAAACGATCAAGCATCCCTGCAAGCAAAAAACCTTCAGTTGCCGACTCTGGAGGCGTCGGCCTAACATATATTCTGCACTCCACTAGCCTCCTTCCCCACACCCCATCCTTGTTAAGAAAAACAACTATGAAATGCATCTACACCAACGCACAATGTCTCGGAAACAAAATCGGTGAACTGCGTGCAGTTTTTTTGAGATGTTCACCAGACATCATCGCCGTAACGGAAACGTGGCTGCAGACTCAGCAAACAAATAGTGAACTTGAATTACCAGGAATGTCACTTATTCGTCATGACCGTGAAACCAGAGGAGGAGGAGTAGCTTTGTATTATAGCCAAAACCTTTTGTGCCGTGAAATTACGGATCCAGACATCGTGTTGCTGGATACACTCTGGTGCTCAATCCGACTAGCTAACGGTGAAGACTGTGTTTTGGGAGTAGTATATCGCCCACCGTCTGCACAGGAAACTTACAATCTGGCCCTACTGGATAAAATTCGCATGGTTACTTCCAGATACACTTGTGGATTTTTTTATTATGGGTGACTTCAATTTACCGAATCTGCAGAGCAGCACCATTTACCCAGAACACTCCCTCGAGCGCGCATTCAGTGAGTTGTTTGACGATATTCCTCTTTATAACCACATTACATGTAATACCCGATACCGCGGAAACGATTTACCCTCACTCTTAGATCTCGTTCTGACAAGCAATGAACATGACATTGATAACGTTGCTTACGAAAGTCCACTGGGACTAAGTGATCACGTCGTCATCCAGTTTGACTATCTGTTTGAAGCTGTAAGAACAAATGATGCCCGTAAAAGAGTTAGGCGGATCAACACTATGGCGTTGAGTGATGCTCTGAAAAACACGTTTAACTGCCAACCGGAAACCAGCAACGTACATGACTTTTGGATATGGCTAATATCTAATCTCAAAAGTTCAATCGAAGTGAGCTCCGAATTTGTCCTCAGGAACTCAAGAAAAAACTTTGAATTTAAATTAAGAAGCCGAACTCGTAAGTGGTTAACGGTACGAAACATTGCTTGGCGACACCATCGGCAAAACCCATCATCCGAGACCTGGGAAACATTCCGTTTACTGCGGAACAAAGTAAACAAATTTGTCATCCAAGACAAGTTGTGCTTCCAAGAAGTGATATCAAGCATGATGGAGCGAAACCCCAAAATACTATATCGTATGGTTAACGATCAAGCTAAGGTGAAACCTGGAGTAGCGTCCGTGAACACATCAGCTGGACCAACAACAACTGCAGCAGAAACTGCTGATGCTTTAGCCACGTTTTATTCATCGGTATTCAACCCGATAGAACATGCAATAAACAGCCCAAATCCAACACTTTCAAACACGGTTGCCCTAAGTGAAATAAGTGTCACTGAGAAACGCGTCCTCCAAGGTTTATTTAATCTTAAAACCGGAAAGTCTCCTGGGGCCGACGGAATAACCCCGAAAATATTGAAGCAATTTGCGAGTTTGGTGTACAAACCACTCACTTATCTGTTCGAGCAAACACTGGCAAGTGGAGTGATTCCTACAGATTGGAAACGAGGAATAATTTCTCCAATTTACAAAGGTGGAAATCGCTCCGATGTTTCCAATTACCGACCCGTTACTCTGTTACCAGTGATTTCAAAATTACTTGAGCGACTCATTGTTGACGATCTAATGAAACACTTCGAGAATAATCAGTTGCTTTCGAGGAACCAGCATGGATTCAGACGAAATTATTCCTGTTTGTCTAATTTACTGGTAACGCTAGATGATTGGACAAAATCGGTATAAAGGACAAGCAATACACGCGTGCTACTTGGATATTTCAAAAGCATTCGATCGTGTTGACCATTCCCTACTACTGCAGAAGCTTGAAAGGCTTGGTATCACTGGAAAGTTGCTGAATTGGCTAAATGACTACCTAACAAATCGCACTAACCAGGTACGTGTTGATGGTGCATTATCCAAACCAATTGCAGCAACTAGCGGAGTTCCCCAAGGCTCAGTCCTTGGTCCGATCCTCTTTCTGGTTTATGTCAATGAAATACCGGAAATTGTTCGATGTAACATTTCGTTATTTGCGGACGACATAAAGATTTGGCGCAGCATTCGTAGTCCGGAAGACTGTCTGCTATTACAAAAGGATCTTGATACGCTTCACAGCTGGTCGTTGGAGAACAAACTGCCGTTTAATTTCAACAAATGCAGGATCATGAATGTGGGGAATCGAGTAGAGTTCACATATCACATAGGTTCGCATGCCCTTGAAAATTGCAGTGAAGAAAAAGATTTGGGTATCTGGATATGCTCCAGTTTAAAAAACATCACTTCAAACTAACAGTGCCTTTAAAAAAGCAACACGTGTTCTAAATCTACTCAAACGTGTATTTGGGAAATTTTCGCCCAAGATATTCCCAAGGATCATGAATACATACTTGAGAACAGTCATGGAATACGGTGTGCAGTCATGGTCTCCGTGGCTCAAGAGGGATGTGGAACTTATGCAGCGAATCTATCACCGCTCAACGAAACTAGTTCTCAGCATCCGAAACAAACCATATAAAGAAAGGATAGCTCAACTGAATCTGTTCGATTTTCCCTATCGACGAATCAGAGGAGACCTTATCTTACTCAAAACTTTTCATACCCCGAACCATCCCTTACAGGATTTATTCACGCGAAGGGATACGAGGAATTATCGGACCCATGAATATGTGCTGGTCGTACCCCATTCCCGTCTGAACTGTAGAAGGTATTTTTACTCTGTCCGTGTCTGTTTTACTTGGAACAGTTTACCTTCAACCGTTGCTCACGCCACTAACTTGCATGACTTTAAAACGAAATTAGACGAATTTTTATTGCATTATTCGTTTCCAGAACACTTATATACTGTTTAATCTATGTTCTTATATTGTTTATACACTTAAATTTCAATTTTTACCATCCTATGGTTGTTGTTAAGCTTGTTGCTTTTTAGACCATTAAAAACCTTGAATTACCTTGAACATTAATGTGCGCCTCACAGTGCGCGCCTGTTTATCTTAACCAGCGCAGAACCCAACATGGGCTGTGCACTTATTAACCGCTTAGGATTGGTCATGTGAATTAAATTTAATCTTGATCTCTGTTCGTACTGATACCCTTGGTCTGACGAATCTTCTGAGTCAGAAGCGAAACGTTACTAATAAACTACTCTAACCGATTCAATAAATCCAACTTTTTTCATGATAATGATTCCGCGGTCAGTCACGAACATTCTCCATTACATTGGTGAACGGCATCGTTATGTTGGTCTGATAGAGATGTTCGTTTTGAGTGCAACTAAATATCTCCAGGAT
This sequence comes from Atriophallophorus winterbourni, assembly GCA_013407085.1. NCBI lineage: Eukaryota > Metazoa > Platyhelminthes > Trematoda > Plagiorchiida > Microphallidae > Atriophallophorus > Atriophallophorus winterbourni. The sequence continues at coordinate 44,440 of JACCGJ010009244.1, forward strand.
GCTGTTCAGAAAACTGTCCACAGACCCCACGCAAGGACGAGAATTGCCAACAAGACCGAGGACATTCATCCTGAACCCATTCGAATTTGGGTTGCGAAACAATTGCATGACGGGAAGGTCAGGAGTGACTACTTGTGTAAACGTTTCGCAAAACTTCGTCAAAATCAGTCGAATATGCCCGTTGTACGAATGAGTCAGCCGGCACAAAATCACTTGATATATCCTCCCTATGGTGTGGGTATGTGCTTGTGCAACTATCGATCAGATTGATTCCTCGGAACTCGATCAATAATTAACCCAATCAATTCAAGATATTGAAAGACCCGCTTTCCCTGTAACCTTGATTTTAAATAATAGCAAATCGACAAGAAGAGTGGATTAACAGAGCGCCAACTGGCGTTGCAGCAACCGATTTGAATCAACTAATCGAATCCGTGTAAACGATGTGCTTCTACCTGATTTGAACGCTGTTTATGCAAAGAAATATCCATGGCCCAACTATAAAACAATTGAATGGTATTCCCGTCACACTAGTTCAATGAATCGATCACTAGAACTGGAATGTGGCCAAAATTATCACAATCTTTTTTCAACGGCGTTAAGAAAGTGCACGCCAGGAATTCAGGGTCAACGTGTGCCCAATGTGGTTGAATGATGAAACGTGTAGAGTGACCGCACAAAGAAAGAAACGTTGTTTTGATAAAGGTAACAAAATAGTGCGATCGCATAGAAACTGCAAAGAAATTTAAGTGCAATCGGGTAGTGTAGAATAGCCGTCAGAAAAATTGGCGAGATACAGTTTGTATACCTTATGTAAAACGCAAACCTGAGGCGATACGTAGAATCTTGAACTAGGCGGCCATACGCGTAACTTATAAGAAATGGAAATCTATCCGTTCAGTTCTGATGCACCTCAAGGATAAGACGCCTTGATCCAGCAATACGAACAAAATTTACAGAATCAACAATAAGGACTGTTCGGGTGTTTATATGAAGCGGAATTCCAGGGAAATTCACACAGGCATCAAAGAACACCAAAAGCGTGTCCTGAGACAGCCCCAGGATGCGACGGGATATCAATCCCTTATTCGTGATTCCGCTTCGGCGGGGCACGTTTTAGATACGTGACACAGCGTCGATCTAGAAAATGTTGCAATATTGAGACGCGATATTATGCCGTATAGCGAACGACTACATGCGGAGGCAGTCGAAATTGCCAAGGCAGGTCGACGCTCGGTCAATTAGGTGGATGCGGCAGAAATCTCCAAAATCTGGCGCTCGGCACTGATGCGAAAGTAAATAGTTTTTATTCACCTTATACCTACTAGTTAATTAGATTTTCGGTTTTCTTCAAAAATAGCCTTAGTCCCGTTAGTTACGTAATTTTACGTATGTGGGCAGCTGTGTCAACTGACCTTGACCGTGTTCACTCGTATCTAATAAGTGGTCGTGGGTTGACTACTGCTTAATCGTGTGTCCTGTCCTGTCTATCACCCTTGGTCTTACGAAGCTTCTGTGTTTCATAAGTAAAACGTTACATAAAAACAACTCTAACCGATTGCACTCAGATGTTATTGCATTATGAATACACGATCGGTCCTAAACATATTCCAATCGATTGTTATCTACAGATTTGAACTGCACCGGCCGAGCTTCGGTGGTCAAAAGGCTAGAGTACATGCAGAATCGACCAAAACTAAGTCCAGTTACGTCTCATGTTCTGTGAACGTGCTACAGGAGCCGTCTCACATGAGGTAAACATGCTACTTGCGGTTATCGCCCACTTTGTATGATCATAGTACGAACACAGTAGGAGCAGATGTAGATTCCTAGTTGTTGTGGTGGGGATCTGAGTTAGGAGTGTATGTATTAAATCCGACTCTATCTACGTCAATGTGAAGGAAACGCTTATTTGTTTCGACAAAATTCATATTGGAGCTATGATGTGTCGGTCGAATTTCGTGCGTTGGCATTCAACGCACGTTTCAGCACGTTTTCACCCAGATAAATAAATCCCTCATTTGTATAACGCTAGAGCCATTGCTGGATGGAAACGATTATTTGTTATATTCAACACTCGCACCTCTGAAGCCAGATGTGGTAATCCAAAGAATATCACATGAGGTTTCTGGCAAGGTTAGTGGTCTGATGTCAAGTTAATAGGTAAACTGCCTGCATACCAGAAGGTTTTGTAAATCTTTGAACCACAGGTATATTGTGAACGGTTCTTGACCGGATGTGCTCTTCGAAGTCTCTGCCGGAAGATGTCGCTTTGAGAAAAACGACATCGGGAACCATGACCCGTCAACATGTAAGTAGAAGGAGAATGACTTTAAAACATAATGTTGTAGCACTGATCCAACTGCCTCAGTGGATGCGACCGTGAATATTGACATTTGCGTATTTCGCCTATCGTGCATCAGGTATGTGATCGCGGTGATATGCTTGTTGAGTGATGTGAATACTGATTTGGCTTCGTCCATCAAAATTAACGACTTTGATTCACCACGGAGCAAATCGCGTAATGGCTGAGAGACGCGCGCGCATTGCAGGATGAAACGACGGTAAAAGTTTACTAATCCAAGACATCGCCGGCGATCAATAAAGCTAGTGGGCTCTAGGGAGTTCAGGATTGTTCCTGTATTTTCTTCCAGTTGTGCGATACCTGAAGTCGAAAGGCTATGAACTAGGAAATCGACTGCGGTCTTACCAAAACTGCATTTGACATGACTGGACGAACGATCGAAGAGCGCAGCCAAATGCGAATATGTTCGTCCTTATAGGTGCGAGCGACTTGTACATCAACAGGGTCAATGGAACCAAAATCGAGGCTTCTGCCAACCTCATGCATAAATCGTTGGAAGGTTTAAGCCGCACTACGTATACCGAAAGGCATACGCACAAACTCCTAGAGTCCGAACAGCGTTATAACGGCAGTCTTGGGGTTGTCTGTTTAGGCTACTGGGATTTAGTAGTAGGCCAGACGAAGGTCCAGATTGATTAAATTCATGAACCTGTTTATATTGGCTGTCAACTTGAATGCGCGGAATTTTGTAACTATCGGGTACAGTCATTCATTCATTTATCCATTCAGTCCTCTCCGTACCGGGTGGCACATGAGGCGAAGACAACTTCACGCCAGTGGTTCCGGTCTGTCGCTGCTTCCGTTGCCGTCTGCACCGTGAATCCTTGTGCATGTAGTTCGCGTTCCAACGTTCTGCGCCAAGTTTCCTCGGGCCGTCCCCTTTTTCGTTTACCTTGCGAATGATAGTGCATGGCTACCTTCGTATGCGCACTGGGATCCATCCTGCAGACATGACCGAACCACGGATCTGTTGTCATCGTTTCCGTAGCAATGTAGGTTTTACGGGATAATTTGCTAGCCCTAAGCCCAAACCTCCTCCTTTATCAGACGGGCTTGGGACCGTCCTTGGCGGAGTTCCAGGTACAGTCTCCTTGTATAAACTCAGCGAAATTTATCCAAGAACCTGAATCAATGTTCAAAAAGCGTTTATTTTATATTGTTGTAACCTATCCGTTTGTTGTTCTTGAGTTTTGAAACATCGAACTCGATGCAGCGCGGGATTAAACCGAGCGTACAATATATTCTTCGCTGTTGTCTACCAGAAAACGTAGACCTAAAATCCTTTCGTGGATAAAGAAAATACGACCTAACCGCTTTCAGTCTGGCGACGGCTTTCACGTAATCAGGGAGTCGTTGATGTGCGGTGTCCCTAACAAGCGGCGCATAATCATTGGTATGGTAATGGTTTTTAGGCAACAAATTTCAAGTGACCGAGCTGCTGCGTTATCCTATATTTTTCAGACGGAAACGTGAGGGATATAACTGCCTGCTTAACGCTACGGTAGCGGATACATTCTTGGGTCAGCAAGGACTGCCTCGAAAACCTGAATCATCTCGTCAGGGAGAGGTTCTGAGTTAATTCCATCAACATGACTATTTTTTGATGAGAATTTAGTTTAGGAAAGAGTGAAGCAATACGCACGTTCCTGTGATATGGTAGTGGCTATTGGAATGACCATCGGTTTCAGTATATGGAGTTTCGAATCGTTCATGCTGAACACGATGAGGCAAAAGAAAATTTGTAAATGCTAAAAGTGATTAGAATAAAAAGATGAAAATGCAAGATAATACGAGTTAAGAAATATATAAAAAATTACGCCGATTAAAATCATGGAAATTGACGAACTGAGAAAAATACACGAATTTATAGTAGACTGACTAACACACAAACATCTAAGAAACTGGAAGAAAACGAACAGGTGAATGAAGATTTTATCGCGGTATCCTCAAAAGTGTACATCGGCACAGAAGGGCGATCACGGAGCACACGTGAACGAAAGAAGTATGAACGTCAAGGATTTCGTTGCCATAAACACAGTTGATACACCGATTAATATTAAACGTCCTCCCGTAAACGGTGAACACACTTATTTTCATAAATTATTATATATATCCGCAGCATACCCAGACGCAGATATCATCCTCGTCTAAATGTTTAGGGCATTCTTCCCGGTCTTTGCTTGTTACATTGTCTTTAGGGTTTCAATCCTCGTTTTCATCTATTCGGATTGATCAAGAGTATATTCATCTAGGGCTGAATCTCGGTTGATTGATCGAAAATGATAAGAAGATCGGAGAAGGTCTAAGATTCGTTTTTGCGTCTGTTTATTCTGATAGTAAATTCCCTCGAAAGTTTACTTATGTGAAACACATATCTACACTTTATGGATTGTTGCATCAGCGTTCATGATTCACGTTCCGATAACGAATCAAATATATATTCTTGAACTAATAATAATAATATTCGTTTGTGAAAGTAAAATTTATCTTCAGAATAAACTAGCAAAACTTGCATTATATTCTATTAAACAAAACGCACGACTGCTTCTCCAGCTGCTTCTAGTTGTGTAAATAATTGAAAATTCAGAAATGCATTTTGCATCTTTCGGAACATTTCCACTATTTCATGCCTCTTACTAATCCGTCGTTCTCACTGTTTGGAAGCAATAAAACTGACAAAATAGTTTTGCGCCCACGTCCCTCTCAATAAAGGCTTGCTAAATGCGATTGAGGATTGTTGGTTTCAAAACCATAATGAAGCAATTTTTCACGTAATGTAGTTTGTGATTTCTTACCTCACTTTGCAAGGTAGACGAAATCAATCAGTTTCAATACGACACCAACAGGTATATATATGGTTTGGCGAATCGCGATTTATAGTCAGATAATATAATCAAATGTGTAGAAAATGACGTATTTCCATCATATTGCACATATTGAAACATACTCCAGATCACTGTTATATATTTGAAAACCGTGGTTCTTTGTGAGAACCCTATATAAACGTGGCATACAAATATAACTTTGTTTACCGCTTTTCCACTGTTTCAAGGCTCACTAAACCTGATCTTACTGTCTCCACCTGACGATGGTAAACAGCCTGAAACCGGTAGTGGTGTGTAAGGGATGGTGACGTGAACACCACAATACTTATACTTGAGATGATTTTTGTTTTCGAACCGGGAGTTGTGAAGAATTTGTTTCTGGCATTCTCGTATATATTACAAACCGGGTGACTGATGAGATGTTCGAATTATGTGGAGTTGTCCAACTGTATTCTTGTTCATACTATATATGCTTTATCGTCAGCGTCGGAAACATAATAGTCTATAGTGCATGATTTCGTAAGATTTCAGTGTTTGTTCCGGGTTTACGTGCTGCCTTCTAAAACGCGGTTTGTTGGGTCAATATTGTCCATATTTTTCCATATTCTCCTTTGATCAGTGATAGCTTTGCTATTCATTTATATACAACTATCATTAATTGCTTGTTTAAGTTCAGGGGAGGATGGTTTCTTGCGAATTTCAACCAAGGAATCGAGGTTAAGTTGGATCTTTAAACACGATTCACAGGTACAAATTCGTGTCTCTAAGTTAAGTCCCTAAAGGGTTGTGTCTACAGCTACTGTGTTGTAGGGTCCTCGTGTATTTTGTCTGCATTGAGAGAAGATGTAGCAAACGCTCCTGTTTCATTTGTCTTTGATTAAGGAATGGGGATGTGAGCACTACAATACATCCGTCTCTGAGTATATTTATCACTTTATTCGTCAAGATCGTATCGCAGATTGCATGGATTGTGTCTGAGCAGAAATGACAGACCACAAAACGTGCTTTCTAATGGCACTTTTATACATCTTTTGGAGATTGGCATTAAGTTTTTCTGTTTCATCGTTTCGCATTTATGTGCGGTCCTGTGTTTCTCTGCAAGTTAACGGAAGTAGACAATGTTTCGTGCCGTCAATGTAATGTTGATCGCTTGATTTAAATAAGATGAACTTGATGCGTAGACATGCTACGGCCAGATTTGCAAAGCTTGACAACATTGATATACAAGATAATGAGTTTTACGATCAATATAAAACGTTAAGAGAGAGTTTAAAGAATGTAGAATGTTGATCTCTTTCGTGTGTGTAAATTCAAATACATGTTCGAAAATTGTGAAATGATACTCGCGTGGGAGTTTAGAGTTTATGTATCCAAGATAGGAAAAATTAACATATTATTCTTCCGTGGAGCAAATATGGCATAATACGACACAATCCGAATATTATTAACATTATTCGGTTATGAATTGGTACCACTGAGTAACTCTCGCAGCAGTCAGAGCTTAAAATTGTTCTGGGCACTCGTTAGATTGACGAAATTAACCATTTTCTTCTATATTTATAACCAAATTCAGGTAGTGCAATTTTAGGTTTACTTGCTTTAAAACTGCTTCTCAAGAAAATTGCCAATGATCACCGCCACTTTTCACACCTTGTGAGTTTTTACTTTTGCGATGTAATGTCCCATCGATTGATACTGAGTGCTTTTTGTGGAATTCTAAATTTTGTTGTTATCATCACTTTTTGCTGTGCAATAAAAATATATTCAGCAAGATTTTCTTCACACGTAAGTTTAAGTCGGCCTGAACAAAGAACGGTTGGAATCTAACAGGTCAACCATTGTTTCAAAACAATTTGACTAACTGTGTGCAAAACGTTTCGCATATAAACGATAATACGCGTTCTACCGTTAAAATATGATGAAACTTTGCAGCATGGATTTCGCCTTCCGGTTTTTAATGATTCTTCAGGTCGGCATTTATGGTCAAACTGATGAAAATGTTGGTAAGTAAATTGCTTTGTCCCGCAAATAGGAAAAATAAAAGCGAATAAGTTAGATAAGTTGATTGTATGAATATAAAATAATGACCTGAAACAGTTGAAAACAAATATTTTAAGTTTTGTGATCGGTATTATTTCGGAAGATTATTTTTGTTTTCCATTACACCTGGTAATTTAGGGGGAGGTGTACGGAGCTTCATGCTTCTTAGGTAATTCCATTCTATCCAACTGATATGGTGTCAATTTGTATCAGTTAATTTTTGAGTCAATATTGTCACCCATTTTCCAATTAGGCACAATCTATGCATGTTCAAGATGAAGTGTGTAATCTTGATATATCGTAACACAGCTGCATGAAAATAGTACACCTTTGTATTATTTGTACAATGCATGCATGGTTCCTAGATCGAACATTTCATAAGTTGATGTCTTTAGTGCTCGATAATCCCTCACACTGAGGCCCAGCAAAAACTTCTGGGGTCTTATGAACTTGACTTTTCTTACTATAGTTAAAATCCTTTTCTAGTTATTTATATAAAACGCAACGAATTTGATACCTTCCAAGTTGTCTAAGCTTCAACGAAAACCCGGAAGGTCAATAAAAATTTGTACCCATAATTATTCTACAGAATCCCACATCTACACTGGCAAATAGGCTAATTTTAGATATCTAATGAGAAGAACCCAGAATGATCTTTATGAATCAGGTGTATCTGATTTACATGAAATTACAACCAGAGAAAATAAGCAATGCCTATCTACAAAACCTGGAAAATATGTTTAAACCTTTTTCACCAAAGTGCGTGTTGAACTGCATGTAAAACGGCGCAGTAGTCTCTATTTATTTAAAATTATTTCAAACAGATTTTACGAGAACGAATCATTCTATAACGTCCACGTGTTGGAGTGTGCATGCCATGTTTGCATTCATTTCGTCTCTAAATGTTGGAGTACATCTCTTACGTTCTAGAATGTATCAATAACAAGAATAATTTTTTAACCTGCATCGACAAATTGTTTCATCAAAATAGGTTTACATTATAAATTTCAGTGCAGTCGATAACTTCGATTTTATGTGTACATCAGATGAGATCAAATACTATGTTTACTGCGTGAGAAAGCGGTATGCTTATAACGTGTATCAGATTTTCATATAACGAAAACTAAAATTTTGTGCTGAACTAATCAGTTAGTGAGTAGAAGAAGAAGAAGAAAAATGGCTTCATTCGAGTACACAAATTTTCAGCGATACAATTAATTCGACCACACGTGATAAAATGTACATTAAAAAATACATGTCAAATAAAGATGATCCCACTTCAGTAAACAGTTTACTTCTATAAATTCGCAGAAAATGATGAAATAACATTCTACAACCGGCCAATGGTTTATTCGTCTGAAACTACTGGAACAATCGAGTGCACGTTTTCGTACACAGGAAATATCGAGTAAGAGTAAAAAATATATTGATGAGTTGATTTTTTATCATTATCAGATGCATTCCTAACAATACTCAGTTAAAATGATAAAATATATTCTTTGAAATCAAGCAATATTTTACTCTGAGTTATCGAGGAAACAGATAAGTGAAGCAAATCAATTGTTTGAAGGCAAGTTGACGTGCAGTGGTGAGAGTCAACCAGGGATTTTTATCAACAATTCACGATTGTAATTGAACTTAAACCCGTCGAATGACTATAATAACACAACCGTTTCCGAAAATTAATTAAAATCTACCTTAGTATTTAACAGCGATTGGAAAGCTAAGTTCCTTTAACAAATTAGATTCACATGGCTCTTCTCTTTTTAAAATAGAATTTGGATCTCACCCGGTCTAAGCATCCTGAATAACATATTCATTACAATGAGCTCTCGATACACATTACAAAAGCAATCATACCGCATGCACATACAGTTCTTAGAGATTAGTCTATGATTTTAACTCCGTGAGGATGATTTCATTTGATATATTACTGTTATTGTAAAACACAAGTATACACGTCGCTGTTGGAGTAATATTAGACTCGATCAATAATCCAGCTTCCACTATGGTCAATTGTAACTTCACGAAGTATATGTAAGGATTAGCTACCGAGAAAGCAATTTCAAATATATGGGATGGATCTTAAATTTGTATTACTGATGGATTTCTTCCCAGACCTACTGGTGGTTTGGAAATACGATACATAAGATTAAAAGCTATAGCATGAAAATAGATTATCGTTTTTAACAGGAAACTATCGCAAAATGTATCAATAAATTTCATTCAAATTAAGAGTGAATTTTTTGGCACTAAGTGCTAAAACCAAACATTCAAAAGGCATCTAGCGGAAGTCGTTAGCGCATTGTCCACTAGCAACTCGTGAAATGATTGAATGATTTCCAGGATGAGTCGTGGTAGGTCAGCGCTATGTTGTGTTTGCCCAAATATGTTCTATTGAGAGCTGGTGTTCGAAATTTGGCAAGTCATTATTCTCGTTTTTAGACTTTACGTATTTCATTCGTGATCATTATGTCGCATCACAAACATTCGAAGTCGTCTAAAACAGCACACCGTACTTCATCAAAATTGAAAAAATGTTTTGTTGTTCTTGAAGAAAATATGTCTACAGTCCTGTCCACTGTACAGAACATAGAAAATAAGATCGATTCAGTCAAGGCTGAGCTGTACACGGTTTTGAAAATTTGTAATATTTTAGAGCCTCTTTCCATTCTACTTGACCCTAGTTGTTTATTAGACTCTGATTTACTTCAACGCACTGGACGATTTATAGAGTCGCTGACCTCAGAAATTGAGCAACGTCAAAGCTGTGCCACAAATATTATTCTTCTTAACGTGGCTGACAGATATCCTTTAGTCGATCTTAAAACGATATTACTGTCACGATATGTCTTCCCCGTAGACTCAGCATCTGTTACTAGACTCAGAAAACCTCCCAAACCTAGTAATGCACCGATTTTAATAAAATATGCCAACAAAAATTATGCCTCACAAATAATTAATAACCAAAAAGTGTTAACTTGATCGAGCGCTTAACGCTAGCTCTAATAGTTGATCGTCGTGAAAATATTGTTTCCTTAGTCGCATGGTCTCTTTCTGTGTATATATATTGAAATATTATTGCAAGATTATCACCGAGGATCCAACGTGCGCCGGGACTCGAATGTAAGGAATTAATATAAAACGGATGGCAAGTTTGTACAAGTTGTGTGAGTTAACTCGGATACACCATCGTGCATTTGCTGGTTTCTAGCTAATCGCGAATTTTAGGTTCCATATTGCGAGATATCTGATCTAGTGTGGCAAAGATATGGCAATTCTGAAATCCTACGATACCACTTCTATGAATTTATTGTACTCCTTATAATAACACTTTCAGTTGAGCACCAATCGAGACAGTGCTACAGATTATTCCGACGATGCAGTTGCTAAGTGAATTTTGTTCAAGTCTCCAAAGTGTCTTGTTAAATTAAGTTGAAAACTTAAATCTTAATTTAAGTTAGACGTTTATTATTGTATATTTCGCGACAATAACTATTATTGGTCAGCGTTTCAAAGTTGAATCATGTTGGATCCCAAAACTCAGAACTCCGAAAAAATCCTAAATTCTAAAATCTCCTAAAAATCAATAGAGACAGTCACATACCGCACGGTTCGTCATATATTCTTCCTGTTTAGAAGCTAAATATACCATATGTAACCAATTCTTACCGAGAAAAAAAATCGACGCATATCCAACCGAGAATGTGGAATGGTAAAATGCTTTGGATGTTTTCGTTTTCCAGTATGGTCATTGGGCATCAGCAAGTGCTTAAGGGGATGGTCCTCATTATGCAAGATTTTGAATGACAACAAGAGATCACTCCGTATCCGTCTCTGGGTAAAACCATGTAGATTAAAATTTAGCATCCACTTTTTGAATGACACATTTCCGTACCCGGAAATCAACTTTGTCGCACGATGATAAATCCTGTCAAGTGATTAGATATCCTTTTTTAGCCATGTTGCTCAGCCTGGATAACAGGATAACAGGACGTCTATAAGTATTAATTAACCCGGGTAAAGTTTCGGGCGTGAAAATCACGAATATCGTTTTTAGAAGACTCAAGATACGGTAGGCAGTGAAAGCAATTCGACTCCGCCAAGGATGGCGGATGTTGATTTTGTCTGCGCCAGGGGATTTCACACTTTATATAAGCCCGCCGTGAAACTCTCCGTTATATATATATATATATATATATATATATATACTGCGAATGACATTTATTTCAGGAATATATCGAATAATATGCAACAAGAGTTATTGTAATACAACACGATTTTCAAATCTAGGGCATATTGAATGTTCGTTTATCAACAACACCAAAATAGATGACATTTAACGGAATTTTGTTTATACTTTGTGTATATTTTAAAATATTTCCGGGTGGCAGGCACAATCTCCATATTTGAAAATATAGAAAAAGTGAAACAACAAATAACCTTTGTTTTCAGAAAGAAATAGTAATACTTGAAACACAAAAATGTGTGAGTGAGCATTTGTTGTGAATATCAGATTTCTATTAATGAAAGTCAAATAAGCAACACTGATCAGCCTCCTATAGGAACCTGTATTAGCATAAATTTCAAAAAAAACACCTCACGAATCGTATAAGATATGCATTTTCACCATGACTTGCAGTGATGCTGGAAGGCACTGCTCCTAAGCAATAAAACTCCACAAATAATTGATTGTTTTAGAGGTGGATAGTAAAAGCAACTCAGTTCACGGAATGGCTGGTAACATTCTAAAAATTAACGATCTCTGTTTAATAAAAGCACCTTCCACGCTCGTGCTATTGATCCCTAAAGGCCCGGTGCGAATAAATTGTTTATTCACGGTCATTTGGCACATTTGCATGTGCAATTCTTGGGCAGAGAATACTGTGATCGGCTTGCTTGAGACGTCTTCGTAGAAAGCGCAAGAAAACATGCTATCATCATACGGTTGAATTTGTTTTGACTTGCTAAAACAAAGAATTATTTCGGAAAGACGCGAAACTGGAATCACGCAGGAAAGTAATATTCAAAAGCTTTTATTCACCCTTTCATTTGCTCTCCTAAATTAGTGAAATAGATAACAAAATTGTGGTAGACATATTTGAAATATTCTGCTTAATTCAGTTACCAGCATTTGCCACAAGATTAACTATTCAAGACGATATATTTCTGGTTACAGAGAACTTTCAGTATCGTGGACTCTGAACAACGAGATGTGGACGGGAACTGTTGTCGATGTACAGCTTTCTGTGGATCGTACTTTCAATCCACCGAGGTACACCTTCTCGAATTCCGTTAGGCCATCAATCGATGTTGGAGAATACGTCTGCAACGTTCGCGGAACTTTCGGCACTGCAATTTCGAACCCTACTATCTTGAAGCATATTAGTAGGTCAAAAAGTGTATCAGATTTGTGCATTCAATGATATTGTATCTTATCTTATAACATGGTAGAATGAAGGCTTTAGAATTGTTATATATAGATAAACAAATGAAAATGAGATTCAGTGGATAATAACATGATAGTTGTCACAATAAGATTATGTGTGAAGCTTTGTTTTTCTATTAGAACGCTACTTGCTATTTATAATCTACGTCGTATTCTTACGATTAGCACTCTCCTCCGGGGACACACAAACGTTGGAGTATGGTGGATACGTGGTACTCAGCTGTTTGAATGAAGGTGATTACCCAGGCCTGGATATTCAATGGAAGCATTACGAAAATATAATACCGGTTGACCACAGGACAAATTACATTGTCGTTTCAACAAATGGTAATTACGTGTGTAACAATTAGATCGTATTTGTAAACTAGACATGTAATTATACTGTGCTTATTTTCTTTGTATCCGATAAGATCTATATATGAGAAAATATTACTTTAATTTATTTTAATTTCAAATTTAGCAAAAGAACAACCCATCCCTCTCAGAAATACTTCGTATTTTAGGCTGTCTGTGTCAGTTTCAATAAGGCCTTTCATCCGCACTCCTATGTATATGACAATCAAAGATACAACGACTCAAAGTGAACGCACAATGGTAAATATGTCGAATGATGGTGGAGTTTTTCACGTAACTTGACCTACCCTTTATTCCGAGATTCTGTTTCGCTATTCGGCTAAAAAGATGTGGTGGTTGGAGGTTACGCCTCTAAGATATCAGATCTTTGACTTCTACCGATAGCCCATCTGAAAACGCACCAGCCTGTTTCTATCAAATGTCTTATCGATATGAGGACCCGTTCGTTCAGATTGCAGCAATGTTAACCCAGTTACCAGAACGATGCCCTATTTTGTGATATTTTGAATTGTTTAAAATTAATTGTGGCATCCAACTGCTTCTTTGTCAGCACTTAATATCTGAAGTTTCAATTGGTTTGAGTTTGAAAGCAGTTTAAACACGCAAAACATATACAGATGCATTGCATTCTAATCAAGATCTTTTTTAGTGTCAGATAAAGGTGTTCTTCAAGGCTGAGTTTGTTTCGTATCTAGGTAAATCAATTGACAATATCTGAAAAAAATTGACGGAGATTTTGTTAACTTCATTCCACAACAAAACCTAATGATTGTTAACGAAATAAATATGAAGATATTTACACCTTTACTGACGAAAACGTTTCTGCACATTACTCTAAGGGAGACTTGTTTTTGTCAACAATCCCGGGGCACCGAGGGGCGGTCAGGTATTTAATTGTGAGATCCGCGGTCCCGGGTTACAATCACCGCTCGTTGGAAAACATCACTTAATTTATGTAGCTGAGATCGATTCAAATGTGAACTTTGTGAATCAAATTGTGGAGCAATCGGAAAACATGCGGACCGTGTTGATTAACGAACCGTTCTCCATTTTTTGCCCCGCAAAAACCCAATCAAATGATCAACCCTCGTGGACATTCACGGAATCCACTAGCATGCTGAGATGGGATATTACGAATGTGAGTTCGATTTAAAGATATACATACAAAAACTTTTCGGAAATATGGAAATTATCAATTAGGAGCAAATCGTTTGACTAATATAATAGAGCATGAACATGAGTGAGAATGTCGGAAAGGATGCTACGCTGTAACTAGCATATTCTGAGAAAATAGGTGATTTTCAAATGGTTTCAGTCATTATGGGGTTCGAAACTTTGAATGCCACATGACGTACAGAGAAACGACGATGATTTAAATGAGGAAACCGAATATTGCACTTTTAAATATTTGGCATTGCCAGGATTAGATGCTGTAGACAATTGTTAAAAAATGTAATGTAATATTTTTGCGATTCAAACAGCTACTGATCATAAAGTTTTATCCAGTCGAGTCTGATATTGCGCGCTCGGCGAAGTTGTTGTGTTCAAACGACCCAATTTCCTTTCTAAAACTGCGTACGACATTTTCACCGTTAGGTGTTGCATTAATGATGATGTCCATATTGTTTCTTCAAAAGTGACTTATGACAGACTGACAATTCTGCTTTAGGCTATATTTTGACACTAGATTGCTCATCAAAAATCCGGTGTAGCAACTATGGGTTTTATTTCATCACGAAGGACAGAGGATTTTATGTAATGTTGCTTACCGTCTGAAGTCTGTGAAATCGTAGTCCGAATGAACGAGTCCTTAATAATCGGCAATTAACTCAGTCAGAATTTGTTGTGCTATCCATTTATTGTGCAATTACAAAGCCTAAATTAAAAGCGGCTAACCAATTGTCGATGAAATAAGTCAATATCAATATAAATGTTTATCGAAAGGCCTCTATTGACCGCAGCCAAAAGACTCTCTTTGATTTGATAAAATACATATTGACAAAAAAACACATAATTCGCAATAAATGACAATTGATGACCATTAGGCTTTTTCCCGGTTAAAACTAATGTGAACTCAGCATTCCTGGAAATTAGAGCAGAATACCGCGAAGTTAAACGGTTCAGTGCAGATCATCAAGTACCCTGTGCTATTCACACTATTATAACACAAACATGTAGGTGGTGCGAAGGATTTTGTTATCAAAGTTCAAAAAACGTTCTTTGTGTATTTCCTTCTGGTTAACAAACGTAATTTTCAGAAAACATGGTGACTTAACGCGTGAATTACAGGCAACGAGGCAACACATTTACAGTGATAATTATATATCAACTAAACTAGTTTTCATGCAAAGTTCAAACCACATTTCAAGATCACACTCGCGTAAATTTTTGGATCATGAATAAATAATAAAATGAATTGATATGGACATTTTAACGTTGGTTTCAAATAATTATGGTTAAACAAGCCAACAATTTTCAAATTTACATTAGGACTTCATTAATTAAAATGCAGTAAGATAGTATAAAACGACTGTGTTAAATGTATGCCTAACGACTGATGTTCCATTGCATCTATAAGTTTAAGGGTTCAGAAAATTGCGAAGAAAGTAAACCACATTAACAACAAGGATATAACTAAATTATATCATACACGAGTTTAAAGAGATGCCTGCAGTTAATGCGTGTACTTGGGAAGAAAACGAGGAGAATGTATTCAATGTCATTCAATCACCACAATATTTATACAGGTGTCTGATGGCGTGTCGATTTTATCTGACAGTAAACGTTAACTTAATAATTGGGTTAATCCTTACTCCTATGTCTTTTTCAACGAAGATGCAAGCCAGGTTTTCGGTTCATAATTTTCGTGTAGAATAGGTTTAATCTCTAACAAGATTTAGCAACTTGCCATTTTGTTGTTGAATGACTTATCATATATGTACCTCAATATACTATATTATCAATTTCCAAAACGTACCGTAATTAAATTAATATGTTGCTCACATCCCCATCCCTTACACATCACTACCGGTTTCTGGCTGTTTGCCGTCGTCAGGTGGAGACTGTTTCAAGGCTCACTGAACCGATCTTACTGTAGTGGTGTGTAAGGGATGGGGATGTGAGCAACACATTACTTTGGTCATCCACAAGCGCCTTGAGTGCTTTGACCAAGAATCACTTTGTGATTCTGTGTCTGAACATCGTGGTTCGTTGTACGAACCCTATATAACAGTTGGCATACAAGTATAATCTTGTGTACCGTAATTATGTTATATTTTTGAGTTCTAGCTATTCCATAGATCAGGCTTTAGTTAGACTCAACAAATGATTTTTGACGTCATCAGCCAGATAAACACTAATCGTAGGTACTGTGAGCCTTGAATTACAGGCAAACCATGTTAGATAAGCTTTCTAATGTAATGAATATTTCGATTTAAACATTTTTTAACTTTTCAAGAATCGAATATTTCATTCCCACCTCGTGATAGCAAACAGCCGTAAACATCTGTGATTCGTCAGTAATGGAGATAGATATTTACACAGCGATCAATATCACATTGTATTTTGTAGAGTGTTCAACAGTAGGGAAATCAGTAGCAGCTATTCAACTATCTTTAGATAAGGCATCCAAGTAAAAGTGATTTAGCAATAAATGTCTTTTCTATTACAGCTGGAAACATGTATGCCAACCATTTATGTGTTAATTTATGTGTTATTCATAAACTCGTTTCAGATATTGCAGACTATTCCGGTGGTATAGTTTCCATCAGACATTTCGGTATACTTCGATCTTAATATTGGGTCGTATAATTAATTATTATTATTAATTAATTATTAATTATTATTATTTTGTGGTATAAAAATCATTTTAATTCATAAATATATTGTTGAGTATGTGCTAAATTGTACAGTAACAAAATGATTTGAAATATATATATCAAAATAAATATTTATACATAACATGAATTGGAAATAAAGACTGCGTTTCGACCGAGAAATTATTTGCCAATAAGCGGAGGGTATATCAGGATTAACTCAAATATAGCAATCCAACTGGTTTCTGAATTCATCTAAACCAGGGTATTTTTCCGTGTTCAATGAAAGTGAAATGTGAACACCATAGAGAAATTAAAAATATATAAGACAATTCCGATTTGATTGTGGGAGACCTGCCATGCATCTGAGAACTGGGATCTTATTAACAATTTGAGAAAACAAAATCTAATGATTCTTTATAAAAAGGATATGTTTGTCTCCTATCCTCATGTTATTTTTAGTTTTCCGTTCTATTGTACTCTGATGGATTAACCAAATGATGGCCGACGTTGTCAGGGGTGATCTTAGCTATTCATTATAATATCACGTGATCACCAATTTACATTTCAGATTATTAGACCCCTGACTGACAAAAGATTAAATCTCATCTCACTGAACGTAAGAGCATGGCATTTGTTTGTGCTCGCTGAAAAATTTTTTCACACAACCCGAAGATTAAAACGTATTTGTTCACAATTTATGATCATGAATGTATTTGAATTGTTTATGTTCACAGTTGAGACCACCAGGATTGAGTGTGCGACAAAATGGGAGGGAAATATTTGTTTCGGATGCAGCCACACAACACGCCGGCGTTTATCGCTGCCAATATTCAGCCATTCCGAATGGTGCAGCTGATTTCAGGATCAATGTTGAAAGTAAGAAGTTGAATAATTTTTTTGGGATTTATTTACACAAAACCTGGAGAATATTCACATACATTTGAAACTAGAGAACATTTAGATTACCAAACAAAAGCTGCTGACATGTTAGAACAAGAAATATAACAGAATGACTGATTCGTGTAAAGGAAGGATTTAGTGCAATGTGTATGTATCATCGAATTAATCGATTATTATGTCGCTTTCAATCGCAAAAACGTTTGAACTGTCTTATGTTTCTAACTCGCCTGACGAGTGTGTTTGGATCACAAGAACATTATATGGAATCACAAACGCATATATATATATATATATATATATATATATATATATATATATATTTGATGACTTCAGACAAATTGGATCGCTTTCGATAGTACTCCATGCATATTTCGTTCAAAACACATAATCTAACCTCTATTCAGAGGTATTTATCCTATCATCTTTCGTCTGATGGCGGAAAAGTATAGATGTACATATTTTCATGTATCGTCCTTGTGAATGTTTCTTCGTTAACAATATTGAATCTAGCTTGGTTGTAACTCAAAGACAGATGCACATAAAATCCAGAAATTTCAATTTCGAACCCATTTAATGTTTACATCATAATTTTAAAACTTTAAGATTTCTCTTAGAGAACTACATTTAGTTTTCCAAAGACTCCATGCTAGAAATAGAATTAAAAATAAAATCAGAACAATAATGAATAGGACCTTAGTATTGATGTGTGGCAGATGGATAATTTGCCAAAAGAGATTGCAATATCCAAATTCTAAAAAAACACTATAATAAAGTATGGATTCAAATAATGCTAAATTAGTTTATTTTATTATATCATCAGTTAGCGAATTCCAAACAAATGCACACCGAAACATTTCCCTGTTATTTCAGAGCTCAGATTTTGTTGTGAGTTGAAAGCTCTCCAACAAGTTGGGAGCAGTAGTATGATATTTCTGTGCGAGGGTAAGATCGTCTCACAGACAACTGTCTAGGAGTTTCAGGTACTCAAATTATGAAAAGTTTTGAAAATTGTTAATTGTTTTTCAAAGTATCCTTCCTCAACCTCATAATCATTCAACGCGTATTTCGTACAATCAAGGTAAACCTCAGTTCCGACAAAAACCCAAAGATGGAAAATTTGTGATTGGAGAAAGGCTTCGTCTCTCTTGTGATTACACACATTTTGATGCAAATTCTCCCATTCGAATCAGATGGTACAAAAATGGAATTGAAATTACCAGTTCGTCTTCAAATAAAATCGAGTCTGACGGAAAGGTTGGCTACATCTATCAACTAATTAATTTTTGACTCGAAAAATGTTAAAAGATGTTTGGAAGCAATCGATTAGTCATTTTTCTGAAAATATTATTTGAAAACAATCGGTTAGAGCAGACATGAGGATAGATTTTCACATATGAATCAGTCAGATCGACGTTATTAGTCAGAACATGCAACGTCAATAAATAGCACGTTCTGAATACCAACCATGGTCTAACGAAGCATTGTTGTTCCATGTGTAACGGTGCCCGAAAACTGCTCTAAACAATAGTTTTCTCAATTTTATATGTATACATTCGATTATATTATGAGGAATACAACGTTTGATGATTCACACATCATTTTGACCAGAGATGCTCATATATAAATATGAACATCAGTTTAAAGTTCTATCAAATGACGAAATCTCATAAGCGTGTTATTATACGAATTTTAGTGTCGAAACTGCAGTTTATCGAAAGACCTAATTGCTAAGTACACGTTTCGCCGATTTAATTAGTTTCATACAGACAAGTGGCAGTAAGAAGGTCAAAATTTGTTATGTTCGGTATCAATTTGGAAAGTGTGTTGGCTTTATTGCCTGAAGCTTAATGGCATCGAAGCCCAATTTACCTGCTATTCGAAGTAATTCGGCTAATTCTCACTAGCAAAGAAATTATTGGCAAAGTCTTTATACGTCAAACTATTTGGGAACGATTGTAAACATGTAGATTGAAAACAAAATCAAATTTTATATGGCATCTATTACAACCCTCTTCAGTGATATTTTGTGAGCCAAGTTTTATGTGATTCCGATTATGAATCATCATATATAATGTATTTAAAGAAACATATTATTTCGTAGTTTAGCGAATTCTTTCGTACCTTACCGTAATCAATGTACTTGCATGCTATAGTCTATAAAAACGAGTTTTCCAAATACCTAATAATCGTTTGAAGTAATAAAGTAACAATATATCAATAAATTCCTTATCTTCTCAAAGGTTCTCGAGCTGCAAAATATATTCGAAAACAAGCCCTTCATGATTCAATGTAAATTGTCCAACCGTCACGGATCGACGATACACAACGCTAAGATCTCTTACGGTGGAACTGTACCTTCGGTTGGACTTGGAGCAGGTCCCATCGCAGCTATCTGTATAGCGGGAGTGCTTGTCATCGTTATTGTGATTTTGATATTCTTGTTTAGAGAACGCATAATGATTGCAATCAGAACTTGGCGAAATCATTTCACAATCTCACGCACCATACCGACACTGCCCGTGTCGATAGAACTAACGAACACGTGATGTCGCTCATACTCACGTACAATATCCGTTACAACGTCGATATTGATAATTCATAATTTCGCTTGCAAGAATCACCATCCATAAGCTTAATTTCATTTTATTTTAAATTAAAACCTTTCCGCTTTCATCTTTGCTAATTCCGCTTGATAAATACACAGTTTCGGTTACAATCGCAATTTATTTTTATTTAACACGTCAGAGATAAGGATTTGTTGAATGATGAATTCGATGTTTATTGAGGCAATTTTGTGTCTTGATCTTTTGATTGTTCAATTTTTTAAGGATTTTACATAATTACACTCCGAGTCATTGCAAGGTTAACTAAAATTATTTTTTTAAAGTGACGAAAGTTTTTAATACTCGGCTACGTCGCCAGCTGTTCGCGCCCAAACTTACTATACTTTTGCTTTGCGGGTATTTTGAGAAGAACGTTACTGGTTGCATCCCACTGACAGCAAAGAGCATGCTGATAAACAAATACCCTGATAATGATACTCCAATAAAACTCAAATACTCTGATACACCGCCTGGAGTTCAAGATTCAAGATTCAAGATTCAAGAATTTAGGGTATAAGAAAGCTCGTAGCTGTACAACACCACAGGATATTTGTATGAGGGTTCCAAAGGTTGTCACAGCCGGGGGTGGTAGTAGGAATGAGCCACCTACTATCTATAAAATGCTCCCACGTGGCGTGCGTCTCAAATAGCCTATGACAACCAAGTCCAACTTCTGGCCTGCACGAGTGGCTTTCACAAGCCCGGCGGAACTGCTCTTACTGACAGGAGAAGGGGCGAAGGCGGGTGACTGGCGCCATAAAACCAGTTAGCTCCGGGCAGATGGAGCTCGTCAGCTACTGGCAATCCATCTAGGGGAAGGAAAACCCTGACTCCAAACCCCCATTGCCTTGTGGGTTACCCGATTGCGGGAAAGGCTTCGGGAGAAAACCCCGAGGAAAAATCCGGAGAGAAGCCCCGTAGGTAGATAACTGGCGCACAGCGCGTTTATCTGCCAGCTCCCTGCTGCCTTGTAGGTTGCACTTGGCTGTGCAAAGGCTAGAGAGGTGTACTCGAACAAACACCGAGTGGTGCTGGGGACATCACGTGTACACTATCCCCAAGAAACTTCATGACGATGTCTCAACGTATATCTCAGCTCTCTGCTACGGCGTTCCCGAGACGCGACGCGCCCTTGGCTCTCCCAGCGGCTAGGGTGAAAAGTAAGCTAGCTGGGGCCATAAATATCCGTAAGGTCTTTTATTTGGGATGTTGGAACGTACGGACACTGCGTGACGTTGGTAGTCAAGCAATCACGATGCGCTCTTTATTGGACTACCAAGTAGATGTTGCTTGTCTTTCCGAGGTCCGCCTTCCCGGACACGGATCCAAATCGATCAAGGTCCCCGGAGTCGATCGTAATTATTGGCTTTTTTATAGTGGGCCCGAGGATGGATCTGGTCAGCATGGAGTAGCGATAGCGCTCAGCGACCATGCTAAACAAGCACTCATGTCATGGATGCCTGTATCCCCGAGAATTGCGGTGGTCCGGCTGAGGGGTCACCCTTTGAATATAACAGTCGTTTCGGTGTATGCCCCAACCCTATCAGCCGACCAAACTACAAAAGACGATTTTTATAACCAACTTCAATCCGTAGTCGATAGAGTTGCTGGAAACGACGTACTGGTTGTGGCTGGTGACTGGAACGCTCGTACAGGATCAGCAGATTCCGCAACAAACCGAATCCTGGGAAAATTTGGCCTAGGGCAGCGCTGCGCGAATGGCGATCGACTGATCGAGTTTGCGGCCTACAATCACCTATGCGTCTGTAACACTAAATTCCAGCACCCTAAAAAACACTTGGTCACATGGTACTCGAACGATGGTAGAACGGCGAACCAGATCGATTATGTTCTAATTCGCGCACGTTGGATGTCTTCGGTGCTCGACTGTAGGTCTATCGTGGAGCCGAAACAGGGAACGCAGCAGGCACCGATCACACACTTGTTCGCGCAAAGCTCCGACTTCGCCTGCTAAACCGCCAAAGGAAAACTCCTAGGAAGCGCTTAAACTTGGAAGCCTTAGGAAACCCGGCCCAACGTAAGAAGCTCATTGACGATATCGCTGAGCGGTTGGATGGGAGTGATGCATCAGTCGAACAACAGTGGTCCAGACTGAAGACCGCTACTCAGACTGCAGCACTAAAAACCCTAGGCACGGCCTCTCGTCGCCGACGAGATTGGATTTCTCAGAACACCATCGAGCTCTCTGCCCGGGCAAGAGACGCCCGAATGCATGGTGCATCTGATTACGCCTCCTTAGGAGAGCTGCTACACGATCAGCCCGCAAGGATCGTCAGCTATATTGGGCAGAAACCGCATCCGAAATGGAAGCCGCAGCAAGTATAGGAGACTTTGGACGACTGTTTCGCCTGATTCGCAGAGCATCTGGAAGCTGTGGTTTTTGTACGAACCTTCGAGATTCGTCAGGACAGATGATATTTGACCTTCATCAAAAGATAGATAGGTGGGTTGAGCACTTCAGTCAGCTACTGAACCGCCCGTCATCTATCAATGCAGTATTCACTTCCCCGATAAATAGCTGTGAATACCCGGTCAACTGCGAGGCACCATCAGAATACGAGATATCAAGTGTTTTACGACGAATGCAGAATGGTAAATCGCCAGGTGAGGACGGAATTTCCGTTGAACTTATTAAAGCCTGTGCCGACGTATTATTATCTCCGCTACATCGGCTGTTTTGTTCGATCTGGGAGACGGAAGTTTTCCCATCAGACTGGGGGATGTCTATCATTCTACCACTGCCGAAACGTGGAGATAAATCTGTGTGCTCCAATTACCGCGGAATAAGTCTAATCGACACCGCTGCTAAAGTGTTTGCAACGCTCCTGCTTAATCGGTTCTCCGCCGAAAGAAATCTGCGCACCAGAGTTAACCAAGGTGGATTTCGCCCTGGGATGGGTTGCGTAGATCAAATATTTACTTTGCGCAGGATCCTCGAGCACCGTGCACGGTATCAACAGCAAACGATAGCTTGCTTTATTGACTTCCGCGCCGCCTTCGACTCCGTAGACCGTGGTTGTTTATGGGACATCATGCTAGCGGATGGGGTTCCATTAAGCTCGTCAACCTAATCAGAGCCTATTACAGCTCTACAAGGGCACGGGTTCGTGTCTACGGTGAAGAATCGCGTGAATTTAACTTGCACACAGGAGTCAGGCAAGGTTGTCCGTTATCGCCGGTTATGTTTAACTATGTCGTAGACTGGATAATGAACCAGGCGTTAACAGGGTATCAAGGGGTGCAAATTTCAACGGATCTATGGATTTCCGACCTTGACTACGCTGACGATATAGTCGTTCTGGGCGACAATACCGAAAATGCTGCAAAGCGTTTTAGACCGCATTAGTGCCACTGCCGCGAAAGTCGGTCTTGAGATAAACGCGGCTAAGACCAAGGCATTTTTTATTCCGACACACCAGGCATCCAGCCACTTCGCGTCCAGGGTTGTCCGATCGAATACGTTCCAGTCTTTAAATACCTCGGCTCAAGTATATTGCCCAATGGTCAG
Source organism: Atriophallophorus winterbourni (assembly GCA_013407085.1). NCBI lineage: Eukaryota > Metazoa > Platyhelminthes > Trematoda > Plagiorchiida > Microphallidae > Atriophallophorus > Atriophallophorus winterbourni. The sequence goes on from JACCGJ010009244.1 coordinate 68,323, forward strand.
GCGAAAGATGAAGTGAAGTTAAGGGTCGATCGTGCTCGTAATGCGTTTTTGCAGTTGAAAGGCACCCTTTGGCGCAAGCCCGGGATCAGCCTAAAAACTAAGACGCGTGTTTATCAAGCAGCGATCCGCCCTGTACTGCTTTATGGATGCGAGACATGGCCTTTAAGGTCACAGGATGTACGCACATTAGAAGTGTTCGACCATTGGTGCCTTAGGGTAATCTTGGGCATCCGATATACTGACCGAGTATCTAACGCAGCCGTACGAGAGCGTTGCAGCGGACTATCTCCACTTTCCGCCCACATACAACGGCGAAGGCTGCAATGGTTTGGCCACGTCCTCCGAAAGACAGACACAGCACTTCCAAAACTCGTCCTCGACCCCAAACCCGATCGCACCTGGCGTCGGCGGCAAGGTGGTCAAGTGAAAACCTGGCTGTCAACTGTGAAAGAGGATGTAGACACCCTGGGTCTGCGTACCGTCTACGGAGTTCGCAGGTGGGAACGAGACTGGATCACGATCTGCAACGATCTCGCCTCCGATCGACGTGCGTGGGCTGGTGCGATCCGAGACATCAATGAAGCCGGCTAATCCACTCGTGGAGCCAGCCGCACAAAAGTAAAAAGTAAAAGTAAGATATTTGTATGAGGACAATAAATATATATGCAAAATAAATCGAGTCATTAGGAAGATCGACAGTTTTGTAGTTACAAAAATGTCATGTATTGTCGCTGTATGATGAAAAAAATTATTCGTTTGGAAAAAGATCATGTTATATAAACGGGATGTAGGGTGGAATTATTACGCATAAATATTTCAAATTTGTTCCTTAAAATCCTTTCACTAGATGATTGGACAACATCTGACGGTAGGTAGTTCCATAAGAAACAAACGCGCACCGAATAGAAGAACCGACGGGAGTTCCGGTGGGAATGTGGAATATCAAATGCCAATGGGTGAGTACGTGTGACATGGCTTGACCGGAGGCGAAATAGATGCCTCGGAGGGTGCGCCTTGGCGTTCATAATTTTGTAGGTTAGTATTAGATGGAATCGAACACTTCTGCGAAGCAGTGTATCCAAATTAAGCTGCTCAAGTCGATTCTCATATGGTAGTTTGCGGAGGCAGCCAACCATTTTGGTTGCTCTGTGATAAATCCTCTCGAGCAGCTTGATGTCCTTTTGTAGCCACGGTGACCAAGCTTGCACTGAGTAATCCATCACCGGGTTAATATACGTATTTATGAGCATGGGGAATGATCACGGTAAAAATGTCCGAAAATCCGCCGAAGCATACCTAGCATGCGGCTAGCTCGGTTGTACACTGCTTCGCATTGCATGCTATTCTTAAGACTTACACTAATCCATACACCGAGGTCTTTTTCTTTGGTTGTCCATTCAAGTTGGTTTGATCCAAGGTTTTATGAGAATGGGAAATCTTTGCCTATTTGCAACATTTTACACATTCGGAAGTTGAATGGAAGTTTGTTTCGCTCCAACCAATTGTTTAATAAATCCAAATCGCTTTGTAAGCGCAAACAGCCCACGAGTGACGTGATTCGCATCCAAACTGTAACATCATCCGCAAAGAGAACCATTTTGGCTGTGACAAGTTTCGGAAGGTCGTTGATGTAGACCAAAAACAGAAGCGGACCAAGTACCGAACCTTGTGGGACACCGCTAGTGGCTCCGATTTCCCCATACATCACTCTATCGATACGTACAGTTACCTTGCGATCAAGAAGTTAACTTCTCAGCCATGTAAGGAGGCACCCATTAATACCAACATCGTGCAGCTTGCTCAGGAGTATGGAATGGTCCACGCGATCAAACGCCTTTGATATGTCCAAGTAACTCGCATGCACGCAACCACCATTATCCACTGCCTGCGTCTAGTCATCCAGTGTCTCCAGTAGGTTAGTCAAGCAAGAACGAGACTTCCTAAATCCATGTTGCTCTCTGGACAGAAAGTTTATGGCTTCGAGATGACTCACAATTCTTTCGCACACAATTCGCTCCATAACTTTTGAGATCACTGGAAGGAGTGTAACAGGGCGGTAATTTGCTGGGTCAGAACGAGTTCCACCTTTGTAGATGGGTGTTATGATTCCTCTTTTCCAGTCATTAGGTACAACACCCTCCCTCAGGGAGTGATTAAATTAATCACAAAGTGGTTCGCGCAATTGACTGCCACACAACTTTAGGATTGCAGGTGTGATTCCGTCAGCTCCCGGGGACTTGTTGATATTCAACTTACGTAGGTGGTGCTGCACTATTTCCGAACTGATGCATACATCCCGTATAGTCTCCGGCACAATTGGTGCTGACAATGCTGACCGTTGTAATTCATCTATTGGGGTGAAAACTCGTGAATAAAAACTGGCTAGAGCGTTAGTGGTTTCTAGCACAGAATCAGTTAGTCCGTTATCTGTCATGAACTCCGGGTATCAGCTTCGTAGCGTTGTTAACAGTTCAATAAAGCAATTTGGGATTACGCTGCATTCTTACCGCTAGCTGAAGCTGGTGATATTTTTTGTCCTCTCGGATGAGATTTGCGACTTGATTCCGCAATTCGCGAAAGTTTGCCCACGTCGAATCAGTTGTGGCAACCCTGTGAATAGCCCATGTCAAATTTCGCTTTGTCAACCATTTTCTAGTCCTACTGCGAATTCTGAACTGTAGTTCTTTGCTATTATGTTTCGGGACATATTCAGAATTGAAATGTATCATGTTGATTATGTAATCTGTCAGGGTTGTGCAATGCGAGTCCGGATCACTGAAATTTATATTATGTTAATCGAAAACTACCATTGTTGCCATCAAACCAATGTGATCCACTTTTCTATTTCGTTCTGTTTGCTTTACAATTCTACTGGCGCTGCACACATATTGAAATAGCAGAACGAGGTGGTCACTTTGACCCAGCGGAGGGTGATACTTAACATTTTCAACGGCTGTGGCTTCGGGGGTTAGACTAGGTCTAGATAAGAAGTCTGTTGGAAATTTCGTTGTCGTGTATAATCGAAAACATGATTTTACAAGGGGATGTAATCGAACAGTTCGCGAAATTTTAGTCTAGGGACAGGGGAGGATGATCTACTCGGTTATATAGTTGAGGCAGATTGGAGTCTCCCATAATCAGCAATTGCGAATTGCGCTGTTTTCCGGCGTACTGCATTGCTTTCAAGAGTTTTTCGTTATATGCATCCAAGGATGATGCTGAACGGTAAACTACACCAACGATGCAACTATCGCCTGATTCGAGCTTCAAGTTGCACCATATACTGTCTTCCAGATCGAATTCAGTGTCTGTAACTACCGTACTGTATAAACGCTCATGGTGGTAAAGAGCTACTCCACCACCTGTTCTTAAGCGGTCTCTCCGAATGAGGGTCATGTTTGGAATAGAGAGCTCGCTATCGGTCACGTGAGGTTGGAACCATGTCTCAGTTATTGCTATGATGTCGAGTGAGTGCTGATTGCAGAGGTCCTTCAGTTCAGCTTGTTTGTTTAACAGGCATTGTGCGTTTGTATATGGGCAATTGATTGTGGTTTCCGTATACAGTGATGGAGCTGAAAGCTCGTCTATTAGTCCGACCCTTCGAGAGTCGGACATCGGTCGTTTTTTGGGATTGCTACAGTGTTTCTAATCGGAGTCTCGTGTGATTGTAAAAGCCGTGGTTCGTTAGAAGGCAAAGAAAGTCTGTGATCACTCATTCTGACATCCTCCGCGATCAAACGTGCTATACGTTCGCTCTGTAATTGGTAGTTTCTTAGAGAAAAAACGCGACTGGTACAATTTTAAGGTTCTTTCTTTGTTTAAGCACGCTACCCACAGCGTCATATTATGCAGCTGTTGATAGTAAGCGTGTCGTTCGTGGATCGACGTTTAGTAGCATCACCATTTTTTCAATTGCTGCTTGATTTTCTCCAAAGCTTGTCTACCTGTCTAGTCCATTCGGAATTTATTTGTGTTCTATTCTATGATTTAAACCATAGATGGATTCCTGTCCGAGATGCGTCTTGAAAAGATTGATGACCACTCCGTAATGACGTAAGCGTATCAACACTTGTTTGAGGTGTTTAAGTTGTTCTTCGTAGGAACGCCCAGCAAACAAGATGTCGTCGATTCAGAGAAAGACGAAATACATTCCATGCGTTATTTGTTACATGAAACGTTGGAACGTTTGCGCGGAGTTGCGCAGTCCAAAGCGCATGCGTAAAAACTGGAAGAGACCAAATGGTGTTGTTGGCACATCCGCAGGGTGAACCAAAATTTGGTGATAGATGCGAACACATCTATCATCATGATAACTGAGGGATTGAATACCTATTTGGTTTTGCGAGCTTATGCAGAGCTCTACAATCTCCCCAAATACTTCATTCATTGTTTGTATTTTCAGGAAGCATTTGTGGTGAACTCGCTTAGGTACTGCTATGAAGGCGGGTAAATTCCTTATGCAACATAAGCTCGAATTCGCGTTTGGCACATTTAAGCATATCCGGGCCAAACGTCCGCGGTCTATTGAAGCACGGGTTCCCTGTGTTTATGATCTGGTGGTTGACGTCAAGATATACATAACATATTTGTTAGCTAACAATTTCTATATCCATGAAAGGCTCTATTAAATTTAGTACGGTGGTCTAAAATGTTGTTTATCGCTCTTGATGGCGGGAGATTTGCATGTAGTTTGTGAGCCATTTATGACCAGGTCCGTTACACAATCTATCAGTTTGCAGCTCCTAGGTTCTATCACTATACCGTGGTGTTAGAATATATCTAAGCCCTTTGAAGAACGGGAAACGTCAGTTATATTGAAAATTTAATTAATAGCTCTCCGAATGCCAAAATTGAGGATGAACAGTCTTTTGCCGTATGCACGTATAGCTGTACCATTGATTGTCGACGAGAAACTTTATGATTTTATTTGCAATATGTACATAAGAGGGACGACATTTGTGACCACTGCAACACTTCGAGGTTGCCATCACGACATGAAATTCGAGTTTCCCTATTTCTAAAATGATCACGGAACTCTCCCCCCAAAATGCACCTGGTACCAGCAGAAACCTTGTTTATTTGCGCTGGAAGCCCTTTGGGACACCGTGATGATTGTTTGAATAATAATCAATACTGATCAATAATTCCGTAATTCAAATTCTTGTTGTTAAAGCTACATTATTCAATACATACTGTAATTCGAGTGAGCGTCGTTTGTTCTCACTTGCATTCTTGGGTTGGTTATTCAATTCAATTCAATTTAATTATCATATTTGGCGTCGCGATCAGCAATTATTCATGGCAAATTCAATTCTGGAACCTCTCGAAATAAATGCAAATGCTCGAGAAATTGAAGACTATTTTGAAAGATTCGAAATTTTGTGTATGGTACAGCCGAAGGCAGAAAATGATAAAAAGTCTGTTCATTTTCTAAATTCAATCGGAAAATCTGCTTATACGTTAATAAAATTTGCCTTATCCGGATTCGCCAATTTCCCTTCCATACGAAAGGCTGAATGCGCTTTTAATGCAACACGTGAAACCTGTACATTTCGAACCAACCTAATGTGCAAAATTTCATTCAATGGTGCAACAATCCAATCATGGGATTCGCGATTTTATTCTACAATTGTTAATTCAGGCAGCGAAATGCAACTTCGGTAAGTTGTTAGAAATGCAATTGAAAGATCGTCTAATCACTGGTATAAATGACTGTTTTTCAGAATGAGCTCTTGAAAATGCCGAAACCCTCTTTTAAAGATCTTCGAGCTCATTGTGAACAGTATAAAGATGCGCGTGTGGCAACGACAGATTTGTCGCCAACAGAAAGTTCTGTCATGTATAATACACATAATCGTGAAATAACGAACAATGCTATAGCAGGTCAACAGATAAATTATCAACCGAATGATGATGATACCTTAACTATGCCGCTTGGAGAAAAACGAAACGTTGACTTTCATACTTCCTATCATAGTATGGAGAACGCTCCCGTTAATCTGGATATTTAAACTGCATCTGGAAAGACTTTTCGACCGATCTGTAACAGTGCCATTGCTTGTGCTAAAGCTCTTTTGTTTGATGAAAATTTGACTTCCCTATCAACAGATTCAAGCGCTTCTCCTGTTAAAACCTCCACATCCGCCCTTGTCATTGATTCAAAAGGAAAATCTAGTTTCCATTACCAAGAAAGTGGCTTCAAAGTTAGCAAACTTCAGAGTTCATCAGATACCATTTCAAATAAATCACCGAACTCATCTTATCAAGCGAATTCAGCACTACCTTCTAGCTCGTCGAAACGATCGTCAAATAATGTACTTTTCAAAACCGCTAGACGAAAAGCCTTAGTGGCACCTTCGACTACTGCCATTGAAAAAGCGATACAATTGTTGGCAACTGTGGATGACGTTTCGGGTTCGCTCGAACCTCCGTGTGTTCAATCAATTCAACCTGCAGATACTGGACAAGCTTCTGATGAATATGCAACAAACCTATTCAAGATTAAACAAATCCGAGGATGATTGGAACTGCGGTGGTTGTGATGATTGTTTGAATAATAATCAATACTGATCAATAATTCCGTAATTCAAATTCTTGTTGTTAAAGCTACATTATTCAATGCATACTGTGATTCGAGTGAGCGTCGTTTGTTCTCACTTACATTCTTGGGTTGGTTATTCAATTCAATTCAATTCAATTATCACAGACACGTCGGCGAATGTCACGTCTTTGTTAGTCGTCAACTGTATTCGCCTTATTGACCGAGCTTACGGTGGTTGCCTGATCTCGATTATCATTTCCGCCATTGGCGCTATTCGTTTTATACCAATCATGTCCACAAAGTTAGCTAATATTTGTTGATCAAGTACTGGAAAACGTTGCAGTAAGAGCTGTTTCAAGAAGCGCTCATCGATTGTTGTGCCGCTGACCAATGGTAGCATGATTCTGAGAATTTAAGATGAAGTTTGATCCCCCAGCTCTTCGAATGTTGAAAGCCGCAGAATCCGAAGTCGTTCGGACTTCGTGAGTCGCGTCATGAAGGCTGTTTTCAGTTCCTTGGCGTTTGGATTAGTAGAATCTTAAGAATAGCATACAATGCGAAGCAGTTTACAACCTTAATCCAACCGAAAACGTTTTCATCATACCGAGACATTACATGATATTGTTTCTAACTACAAAACTGTCAATCATCCTAGCGCATCAATTTATTTTGTATATATATTTTCGGCTTTATAGAAATATCCTGCCCACAACTGCCATTTCGCTACATCCAAACCTGGGAAAAGCTTCAGGTCACAACCTTTAGGAATACTCTGGTTCAGGAATTCCATGAGGAGTTCGGAGGTTGTATTTAAATTTCTGGAGTGGTAAGGCAACGGCCAGTTCTCCATATTTAACTGACGTGGACTACATATTGTCCCGGGTCACCCGAAACTACATTTACAACTTTAGCCCATGTAATTCACGCCCACCTGAAAATTGCGTCTAGCTTCACACCTGAAGTCAACCATTACAGTTGTAATTGTTTTAACCCACGATGTCCGCAACAGAGAAAAAAGGCGATTAAACAAACGCACTGATTGTGGACGAAACAAATGCCAATTTTTTGTACGCAGATTTAGTAACCACAATACTAAAAAGAAACGAGTTACTTGTCATCTAGATCTGATATGTCAACCGATCTTTTATCGAAAGGGTACGTTTTAAGTCCTATCCTGAATCAAATAATAGCATATTCTTCCACTGCGAATGACTTCGCACATCTTTTACTCCTTTGGAGGTTGATCTCGCTGAGACAGGTAAAATCATTTTCGTCGTTCTTCTTTGCGCTTTCAGATTTTGTATCGTGCGGAGAGCAGTGTTTAGAATATCACCCGATAGCTCAAGATAATCATTCTTTGCTTCTGACATTCGCGAATCCACGGTTAAGACATACATTAGCGTGCACCGGCCACGGAATGCTAGGAGCATTCTTTAAAGGAATTTCATGCTTGCAAGCAAGATTTTCATATCTATTTCCCGTAATTAGATAATTTATATCAAATTTATCAGTTGGCAACATTTGAAGCCATCGCTACAGGTTGGAAAAATTAACACATAAATGAACCGGCCGCAGTTAATTTAGTTTGATGCATGTGTGGCTAACATTTTTAAAAACATAACATTTTTAAAAACATATTAAAATGTTTATGGATGTTTGTTTGATCACTGAGTCATGATTACCAATACGAATCAATTACACGTCTATGTTATTGTTCTTATAACTTGACATCGTGGTATTACATAGATAATTGCTTTTACATCCATGAATGTTGAATATTGTTCAACACACGAAAATAACATGTTTTGGCAGCGGATTTCACATCCATTGTTTTAATGTGGCAGAAATCAGGAAAAACCAAAACGATTAGAAAACATATTACATAATCATTGTATTTACTGCTTTCAGAAAAAAATGCTGTATTTTTACAAGAAATTGGCAACAACGTGATAACCCAGTAATTTATAGACGTAATTTTGGTGAGGACTGACACGAAAAGTCCTAAGTAATCTTAGAACTACGTGCTAAACAACGACGTTCTTTCTAGATGGCTGAAACTGTATGATGACTGAGGGGATATTATACGTCGCGTGGGGGCAATTTAGGACTAGAAGAAATAACGATGTGTATAACAATTGAATGTTCATATAAAATTCAAACAAAATATTATTTTGCGTCAGCATTAATAAGGTTAAAAGTGGAGTGAAAGTGAGACCAATTTTGAAATGCAGTAGTGAAATGTAGGTCGGAAATGAATGGATGAATAATTTTTATATTTTTTATATATTTTTAAACGGGAAAAATAAACGTGTAAGGCGAGTGGGTTAGACGCAGTAATATTCAATATGAAATTATAACGTTGGCTTGAAGAGTATTTCATTAGGTGAGATGGCAGTTTCTGATTGTAAACTTTCCCACAATAAACATACATGAACTGCATAAATGTACCGATAAACGTTTTGTGGGAAATGTTATATTAGATTGGTCGGATTTGGACTGAATTCTGTTAGGGTTAGGATCAAGTTTCGGTTTTGGGTTACATTTAAGTGTAAGGTTTTGGTAAGTTTTACTGATCGAGTTGGGTTTAGTGTTAGGTTTAATGTTAGGTTCAGGATTATGGTTATGGTTAAGGTTAGGGTAGTGTTCTGAAGCTTTTTACATGAGTGGATGTCGGGGCATGGCAGTGGATTATCAAAATAATTATAACCTTCCGCTAGGTGGATTGATTTCGTAGACAACTGCCCGGGGCAAAATGTATGTGGGGGGCCAGTCAGCTGCCATGGCAACCTCTGCTCTGAATAGAAGCATATTTTACTGATTAAGCTGGACACGCATGCGGGACAGATGCAGAACTGACTTGTCAGAAACAATATTTGAGTGCAGTTATAGCATTTTTGAAAAACGATTCAGCCACGAGAACTATAGAAGCAATAACCATGTTACGTTAGGATAATTGGCCATATGTTTACTAGCTTATCTCTATAACTCGTGCATCATTTCCGGTAGAGCCACAAGCATTAAAGTACTGGATCACTTATTACTAAACGACACTGATTTGAACATGAAGAACGTGAATGATTGTGTGAAAATCTTTAGAAATTTTATGGTAGCAAACGTGAATGCATGCACTTCTATCCTAGACGTTCATCCACTTGTCTTACCCTATGCAAATGTTCGTTAGACAAGAAGCGATGAAATAGAAATCTATGCTGCGATGCCTAAAACAAATTACGCGATTCAAAGCGTGCGAACATTTTTTGATACTATAAGATCCAGTGCATCACTAATCACAGGTTATAGTATGACGGTACATAGAGCGAAAGATTGCAGCCATTTATGTAGGTATGTGCGAACACGCAGGAATTCCGATTTCCTTCTACCACTCCAAAGAATAGGTAAACAAAGCTTCAATGACAGAATCTGAGGACATACGGTGTTATGAAATCCGTAGCCGGAAAATTACTTACATTCCCTTTGAAAAATTAACTTGCGAAAACCTGTAGATTTATCAAACGTGTGCTTCATCTTTCGATTCATGATTCGGTGGAACACTTAAAACGTTCCACTGAAATGCATAATGAGGTCAATTTAGTGAAACACATCTTGAGATACTGACCAATAATAAAGAGTAAAATCTATATCTTCCCAAGTACTATTAGGAAGGGTCATAATGATCGTCACGTATCGATCGAGGTTTGAAGTGGCGTTCTTTTTAGCATCACCGGTTGATGTTACGCGGATAGTTTCCCTGCTTGAATCGCTTTTGTTGTACTGATTTCCAATCAACTGATCGAAGTAGATATCACCACGTGTCTAACTCTCGCCAACCGATTGTTTATTGATTCATACCTGAGTACTTGCTTTCCAAATATAAACACATTCATCCTCGAATCCTACAACAAATGGGAATCATAATGGCCAAAGGCGTTTAATACGCACAAGGCAAATGACGCAGCACACTCCTATTTGAAAAGTAAACAAAATCAAAACATTAATCGTCAAACATCATGTCAGCGTTCCGAGGCTGATCTCGCTGAAACCGTTAGCGATGATCGTCGTCGGTCTACCTTGCACTTTCTGCTTTTCAAGATTCAAGATTCAAGATTCAACAATTTATGGTCACAAAAAGCACATAACTTCCAAATTACCATATCATTGTAATTATACGTTCAGTAAATAGGTATAAAATAAGCATGTAATGTCAAGTATAGTCAAGTTGTATAGTTACCATGAGTCAATACGCAGGTGTCGTCAAATCTTTATGCAACAAATAAGTATCCAAATTTCGAATAAACGGTTCGATGCTGGAAGAGATGACAAGAGATTCGGGGAGGGAATTCCAAAGGAAACAGACACGTACACTATAAAAATATCGGCGACAGCTGATACGGGAGTGGGGAATTCGCAGTGTCACTGAGTGGCTGCGTGTATGACGTGACTCACGGTATTCGAATAAATGTTTTAAGGGATGATGTGGGGTATTTAATATTTTATATGTTAGTATCACATCGCTTCGAAGGCTTCTTTGGAGGGGAGTGGGGAGCCTCAGTTTTTGCAATCGTTCCTCGTACGCTAGTTTACGGAAACCTCTTACGAGTTTGGTTGCGCGATGGTATATTTTGTCAAGCAATATTATATCCTTTTTTAACCACGGAGTCCAAGCTTGTGATGCATGTTCCATGGTTGGAATTATATAGGCGTTCATGATGGTGGGCAACGTTCCTGGCGAAAAGGTTCTGAAAATCCGTCGCAACATACCTAGAAGTTTGGAAGCACGCTTGTAGATAACCTCACAATGCAGGCTGTTCTTCAGGCTGCCGCATACCCAGACTCCAAGATCCCTTTCCGATTCTGTCCAGCTCAAAATAGTCTGCCCAAAGTGATATTGGTATTGGAATGGCTTACCAATTTGCAACACCTTGCATTTTTGGAAATTGAATGGTAAATTATTCCGTACCGACCATTCATGTAGAGCATCTAGATCACGTTGCAGCTGTACACAGTCCGCAGTTGTTTTTATCCGCGTCCAAAGTTTAATGTCATCAGCAAAAAGAATCACCTTGCATGCGAGCGTCTCTGGCAGGTCGTTTATGTAAGCCAAGAAAAGTACTGGCCCGAGGACTGAACCTTGCGGGACGCCACTAGAGGCATCAATAGCCTGTGATTGTACCCCGTTGATTCGAACGATCGCCTTGCGCCCACTGAGGTAACTTTCAAGCCATATGAGTAGCTGTCCGCTGATACCCATCTGCTTCAGCTTTTGTAATAGTCGAAAGTGATCAACTCGATCGAAAGCTTTAGACATATCCAGATAACAAGCGTGGATGCTAGCTCCTTCGTCAACCGCTTGGGTCCAGTCATTTAAAACCGTCAACAAATTTGTCAAGCATGAGCGAGATTTACGAAAACCAGGCTGTGCTGCAGATAGCATATTTTGTGATTCCAGGTGATGAACTATATTTTCTGTCACTATCCGCTCTAGAACTTTGGATATCACAGGAAGTAGGGTGACAGGACGGTAGTTTGCCGGATCTGAACGTCTACCGCCTTTGTAGATAGGTGAAATTACCCCTGTCTTCCACTCTGTTGGCACCACTCCTTCAATTAGAGAATGTTCAAACAATTCACACAAAGGTTCACACAGCTGCTGTTCGCGGGATTTTAGTATAGTCGGAGTGATTCCATCCGCTCCAGGGGATTTCTTAGGGTTCATTCGACACAAATGTCGTTGTATAATCACTGGATTTATCTCAATCTCAGTCAGCTGTTGCGTCACTGTTGATGGCGGTAATTCTTCAGTCAATTGAATCGCTAACGGACTAAATACTTTAGCATAAAATTGAGCGAGAGCATCAGCTGTATCCTTTGCAGAGACTGTTAATCCATCGTCAGTAAGAACAGGAAACACCCCTGGTTTCACGCTCGATCGAGCATTGACAATCCGATAAAGCAATTTAGGATTTCCTTCCATTTTCCAAGATAGAAAGCGATGGTAATTTTGCTTGTCTTCTTTGATGAGAGTGTTTACTTTGTTGCGAATTCCGCAAAATTGTTGCAACGACGCATCAGTCTTGGTATTTCTGTGTTGAAACCAAGCAGAGTTCCTTTGCCCGATCCATTTTTTCGTGCGACTACGAAGCTTAAAGCGAAAGTCGCTTAACCTTCGTTCATTAACAAATCGCGAATTTTGATATATGTTTGACTGAAGTCTTTCTGTGATTGTGGTGCAATGTGTTTCCGTGTTGTGATAATCAAGCACTCGCCAATTTACTAACCCAAGCGCGTCACGTAAACTCACGTAGTCGATCCTTGTGAATAGTTTTGCGGACTCACATACTCGTATAGCGCTGCATACAAATTAAAAACCTAACACAAGATTATCACTTCGACCGAGAGGGGCAATGTAGTCAACACCTTCAACTGCTGTTGCCTCGGAAGTAAGGATTGGATCCAAAACGGACGGTAACTCTGATCCTCTTTTGTAAGTAAAGTCGGACACATGGTTATGCAGTGGAATCATGTCGATCAGCTCACGGAATTTATGATCAGTTGTGTGTAGAGGATGATCTGATCTGTTAAAAAGATGAGGAAGGTTGAAGTCCCCCATGACCAGTAATTGGGAGCTTCGCATCTCTCCGGCATATTTTAGAGCCTCTAATACCCTGTCGTTTTGAGCATCCGTCGAAGATTGAGGGCGATATATTATACCAATGATGCAGTCGTCCTGTGACTTCTGTGTAAGGGTACACCAGAGGGTATCTTCTGATTCGAGGTTGGGATCGTGAATCTTCATGCACTGAAGACGTTCGTGAAAGTATAAAGCCACACCACCACCTTTTCGTGGACGATTGTTCCGTAATAATATCATGTTTGGGATCGATAGTTCCCTTTCATTCATACAAGATTGAAACCAGGTTTCAGTCACAGCGACGAGGTCTGGTGAGTATCGTTTGCACAGCTCGGTTAGTTCAGCCAATTTATTAAACAAACTTTGGGCATTCGTATAGAGACACTTTATTGAGCTTTTAGCATGTAACAACGAGTCAGTAACAGTATTTATTGGTCCGACGCTGTCGACGTCGGACTTTTGTCGTTTTTTGATGCAAGTTGAGATATTTTCACTGGCGACTTTGAGTCAGACTCGGATGCTTTTGCAATGGAAGGCTGCAATTTGACTTCAACAACTTTGGGATTGCACAATCTAACGTTATCGGGTAATCTCTTTCTGTATAGTTTTAGTTCGAATCGGACAGCATCTGTCATACTACTTGACAAAAATGTAATCTAAAGTGGATTTGAACATTTTCCTTGATAGTTTGGCGAGCAAGGTATTCGGTATGTGTCGACGACTACAGAATTTGAAGAGCCCATAGTCTCGGCAATAAATGACCATTGTTTACGATCGTGCTCTTTTCTTTCGTAAACCGTTGTGGCTCCAGTATTTTCAGGAACGTCGAGCAGAATAATACTCCTTGATGCTGCTTAATCCCGACCTGCTAAATTCGTACCGACTAAAGACGGATCCGAATTCAAATTGCCGGATATATCCTTATGTGCCATGTTGGGAACGGAAGGGTGCCTCAAACACTAAGGAAAAAACGGTATCGTGAAGTATGGTTCTACTTGGGGTCCCAGAAAATACCACTGAAGCATCGGGACAGGAAACAGCAGATCATGACTTCAAGCAGTGGCGTTACATTGTGTCTTTGCTTAATATTTCTAACGTTGTGATCACTGACACTTTCCGGGTGCCTTTTTCAATAAACTATAAAGGAGACGGACCGAAACCTCTCAGGATTACCTTTTTAACTAGCGACATGGCTGAATTTGTCAAGTCCGAATGGAAAAAAGCAAAACGTGCTTTACCGAAAGACATTAGACTTTGTCCACCGAGACCAAGTACCATGAGTGAGACACACTCGCGGCTGGGGGCGGTAGACGGCAGCGTTCCCACCGAAACGCAAGCAATCAATACATCAAAAAACGTAGTGGGTCCGGCTCAAACCGAGTCGGACCGAATACATCATACACGGAACAAAATGTTGATTCAAACTGTTGGAGCGCAATAACTAGCCCACAAGTTACACCCTCACGAGCACTTACTGTTAAGCCTGATCTGGCATCACATTGTCCTACCCCTTACCTCATATCACCCGATTCATCGCTACACCGAGTCGTATCGATCAAATGTATATATACTAATGCTCAATGTTTAGTCAACAAGCTGGCAGAACTCATTGATATCTGTGTAGAACAGTCCCCTGACCTTATTGCTGTGACGGAAACCTGGTATCAGCCCAGTATCCCTAATATGACACTTTTTTGTCATGACCGTGATGGCCCGGGAGGCGGCGTTGCATTGTATTACCACAAGCGCCTCAATGTTAATATCATTGCGGATACTGATCTTTCACTCACAGACACGCTGCGGTGTTAACTTGACCTGGAATCTGGTGAGAGCTGTACAATTGGGGTTATATATCGCTCACCAACTTCGACCGTCAATCATAATGATGTGTTAGTTGAAAGACCTTAGTGCATCAGCGCTCGGACACATGCTCAAATATTGATTATGGAGGATTTCAACCTCCAGCAGCTATACTCGAGAAATCAACACCCAAATACCTCACTGGAACACAAATTTTAAGAAGTATTTGATCTAGTCCCCCTGTACAATCACGTTTGCAACCACACTCGAATGCGAAAGAGAGACAAGCACTCTGTTTTGGACCTAGTTCTGATTCTAACGAATCAGCTTTTGAATTAGTACACTATGAAGCTCCATTGGGACGAGTGACCATGTGATGCTCGTGTTCGATTATGTCTGCAGTGCATCGAGACACAGTGACGAATCTAAAATCATCCGTAAAGTCGACTTTTGGAGACTCAAAGAAGAACTTTGTGAGCTGAATGATGTTCAACTTGATTCTAGTGACTCAAATACACATTATAACTCTCTGATAAACTACCTTCAGATGCAAATCCAGTCGAAATCTCGATATATTCAGAGGAAAGATTCCACACCCTCCGTTTCTCTGTTCGCAGCAGAACTAGAAAATGGATTTCATTGAAAAGGCGTGCTTGGGTTACTCATTGCAATAACGTCACCCCTACATCTTGGCTACAATTTTGCAGAATACGTAACAGAGTCACCACCCTAATTCGGCAGGACAAAAAACAGTACCAGTAACATATGGTGGAACGAATGGAAGCGAATCCGAAACTATTGTACAAAATTGTGAATGACAGAACCAAAGTTAAACCAGGTGTTTTCCCGATCATGACAGAAGAAGGTTTGACTGTCACAGTTCAAGAGACGGCGGATGCGCTCGCGTGCTTTTACTCTCAAGTCTACTGCCCTAAAAGGCAATTATTGCATCATGAATTAGCAAACACTGTAGAACCACTACTGGTGGTAGAGCGACACTTACGTCGATTGAATACAAAGAAATCTCCCAGGGAGGACAATATTACCCCAGCGATTCTTCATGTGTCTTATAGAGAGCTTTCAAGTAGCTTACCTGCGGTTTTCATCCAGAGTCTTGGTGAAGGTTCTGTACCTTTGGCTTGGAAAGCGGGTGTGGTAACACCAATATGTAAAGGTGGCAGTCGTTCTGACGTAGCAATTTACAGACCTGTAACGATGCTACCATGTATTTTAAAAATTATGGAGCGCATTATATCTGAATGTATTGTGGGTCAGCTTGAAGCACGAGGTCTTTTGTCAGCAGCACAACACGGGTTCCGCCGGACCAGATCTTGTCTTTCGAATTTACTGATAACACTAAATGATTGGACGATGTCGCTTGATCAAGGCTATACGGTACATGATTGTTATATTGATATTTCAAAGGCTTTTGACAAGGTCGACCACAGCTTGCTTCTGCAAAAGCTAGTGCGATATGGAATAACAGGTAACTTACTATCGTGGCTAACAAATTATCTGACCGATCGGCACGTGCGAGTTCGCGTTTACGGAGTATTGTCGAAAAGTATCGATGTCACGAGCGGGGTGCCTCAAGGTTCAGTGCTCGGACCTATTCTTTTCCTCTTATATATAAATGATATAACTGAAATAGTGCGATTCAAGCTCGTTCTTTTTGCAGATGACATTAAAATATGGAAGCAAATCCGATCTAATGAAGATTGCTTAATGCTGCAAAACGACTTGGATGTTCTGTATCGCTGGTCTCTAGAGAATCAAATGCCTTTCAGCATACGTAAATGTCATATGTTACAGCTTGGCCGTAACTGCGAATATAAATAACATCTAGGCCACGATATCCTAAATTGGACCACCACTGAAGAGGACCTCGGAATTTGGATTACTAATAACCTGAAACCGAATATGCATTGTAGAAAAGTGTTCAATCAGGCATGTGGTATATTAGGAATCCTGAGAAGAATTTTCGGACGGTTCTCATCCAAAACAATTACTCGTATTTTAAATACTTACATCCATCCAAAGTTGGATTATTTGATCCCAACCTGGGTACCGTGGTTGCGTAAACACATCGAGATCCTGGATCGAATATACCACAAAGCTACAAAGTTAGTTGAAGGGATGCAGCGGGTCCCGTATCAAGAGCGAATGGCCATCCTTGGTTTGCGTGATTTCACCCGAAGACGAATGAGGATCGACCCGATTCTGGCTTACAAGATACTGCGGATCGAAAACCATCCGCTTAGCGAACTAATAAAAGTAAACTCCCCTCGAAATACACGCAGTCACTCGTGTTGCCTCGAAATACCTCACTCAAGACTTGATTGTCGTCGCTATTTCTTCTCTGTGCGTATCTGCTTTCTATGGAATACGCTACCGCAAGATGTTGTGAATGCAACGACAATTGATGTTTTTAAATCGAAATTGGATGCATACGTCAAACAAAACCCTGAAGTTGGCCCGGTGTATTGAAGCAACATGAACTTAGAAAAATATTACCGATGTGATTTTGATTAAAGTTTTCTTTTTGTAACAGTTGTCATCCAATGGTTCTTGGGTGTTCGTTGCCTTTCCCACCAAGGTACGTCAGCATGTATACGTTGGTGTGAGTCACTTTGTGTTTGGAGCAAATAAGAATTGAATAGGACATTTTCCATGTCCCTTTTGTTCGCAAAAGTGATCTTAAGCAAACGTGGTTTGTTTTGTTTCGGGGACTTCGGGTGACAAGCGAGCCGAGTTACCCATACCGGGTGTATACCATCTAAGCCAATTCGATTGCAAATATCTGACCAATTCTCAAGGTCATGTTTTTGCCTTGCATGAAAGAGCGTGATTTCTGACTCAGTAATATTGGTGCAGATTACGCTTAAATTCTTTCCGTGTTTAATAGAGTATATTGGCTCCTTATGATGTGAGACGGTTTTGCTCAGAATTTCCTCTTTCGCCTGAAGTGTAGGCGTCTGTGCTTCCGTCAAACACTTATCTGCTTTAGTCACCATAAGGGCAAATGTTGGGTTGTTAGTGTGTGATGCAACTAGACGTTGGGGAGTCTTAGCTATAGTGTTCGCAATTTTATTCGATGGTGACCACGGGAAGCAAGGTTCAATAGGACCATCTTTGTTGCATCCGGATAAGAACTCACAATACTCAGTCAAGGGTGCGCTTTTTGGTGTAGTTTTCTCATGAATTTTACCGCCTTGAGCAACATCTATTTCAGGTAGAATTGTGCTAACAATTGCATCTACTGAACATGGTTTAAGTGTTTCCTCGAGTTTTCGATAACATTTTTCTAAAATCTCTATTCGAAATTCCAGCTTTGCTTCATGGGGAAGATTTATATTAATATCACTAGGCTATTTATTTCGACATGCAAACGCCGGGGAAATCAACGTTGTTAATAAACAATGCCACTTTATCACAGTTGGTATGTATTTTACCCAGGCAGTCAAAACATTTAACCACATGAGATCTGGCACTTACCCCTTTGTTACAGATTTGACAGACATCACGTGCTGCCTCCTTTGTCTGGGGCTTCAAGGTCATCAATCGTGTCATTGTTACAATCAAGTGAGTGATGAATCAGTGCACTTGGCGATGAGGTTGTTTATAGACCGATAGCTACCGGTGGAGTGAATGCGTTGGATCGGAGTGACGCGATCCAATAGGTAAAAAGCAAACGATTTTAAATCAACATGATGCTGTTCAACAAGTTTCGATCTGACAGAGTTGTAAAAACTATCAGTCGATTGGAAATGATGTGAACTTTTCAGCAGTACCCGAACAGGACCGATATTCTTAATCGCCAGGGATATTTCACGCGTAGGTTAATTTGGTTTAAAACCTGAAAATTGGATTTTCAAGTATTCACCTTGTTCGAAGTTAAAACAGGTATATTCGGAACGAGCAAATTAAGACGAGTCCAATGATATCTGATCCGTCCAGCTCAGACAAGCAGGTAAGGAAATAAATCCAAAAGTATGAGAGCACAAAAATATGCGTCCGCACAACGCGCCAACGCCTTGACTTAAACAGCGGAAAGTTTTGTGTTGTGGCCAAGAGTAGTGTTTTCCATATAACCCGTAAGCTCAGGATAAGCACTCGTCGCGTCTGAATTTCATAAATCCTGAATTTGACATACATTGGGTGCATCGCACGACTGATATGATCATTCTTTCACGAAGGCGAATGCGAGGTGATGTTATCGCTGCATTTTATGTACTTGCAACTATTTCCCAGCCATTGTATTGCTTGTTTTATTTAAATCTGTCGGCAAAAAAGGTTGCATGCTGAAAATAACACACTCAAATGTAACTGACACAGTTAGTTTGGTTTGATGCATATATTGTCAGCGTTTATATGAAACAGCTTGACTAATACACGTGTGATTACCTTAATATTGCCGACCTATGTTTAGGGATATGTTTGCATTCACTGAGTCATGAGGACAATGTCAAATCATATAGACGTCGATAATTTTGTATTTATAAATAGATATCGTGACATTACATAGTTAGAATCTTTTCAACCATAAAGGTTGAATCTTGATCAAAATACGAAAATAACATATTTTGGCAGCGGATTTCACATTCATTGATTCATTGTGGCAGAAATAATGTAAAACAACATCGATAAGAAAAGTAATTACATAATCATTGTATAAACAGCTTCATCTTTGTTATAATGCTGTTTTTTAACAGAAATTGACAAGAAGTTGATAAGTCAGTGCTTTTTATAGACGTAATTATGTTAAACAACGACGTTCTTTCTAGATGGCAGAAGTTGTATGATAATTGAGTGGTTATTTTTCGTCGCATGGTATATATGGGATTTGAATAGTTGCAATTTTTATGCTAAGAGTAAAAAGATGTGTAACACGAATGAATATTCATATAAAATTCAAAAAAAATATCATTTTGCGTCAGCATTAATAAGGTTAAAAGAGGAGTGAATGTGAGACCTATTTTGAAATGCAGTAGTGAAATGTAGGTCGGAAATGAATGGATGAATAATTTTCATATTCCAAGGGTTTGTCAAACGGGGAAAATATAGATGTTAGGTGAGTGAGTTAGACGCAGTAATATTCAATATGATATAATGACGTTGGGTTGAAGAAAATTTCATTAGGTGAGATGGCAATTTCTGGTTGTAAACTTTTCCACAATAAGTATACACCGACTGCATAAGTGTACCGATGAAAGCAATGTAATGGAAAATGTTTGTGAGCGATCACGGAATCATAATCATGAAAAAATAAAGTTTGTAATGAATCGGTGAGAGTAGTTTATTGGTACCGTTTCGCTTCTGACGCAGGAACTTCGTGAGACCAAGGATTCTGAGAAAATACAAATGGATTTTTACAGCGTGTCGAATTGGGTGGCCATGACATGGCCATATGACATGTCATTCAACATACAGAAATTTAAGATGCTTCATCTTCGCAAGAATGTTCCTTGGACATATCGATTGGGAATTGAAAACCTAGCATGGAACTCGTTAGAAAAAGATCTTGGAGTCTGGATAAGCGGGAACCTGAAGAGCAGAGCGCACTGCCAGAACATATATCGACGGGCAAACAGATTGTTAGGTATCTTTCGAAGAATATTTGGAAGATTCTCTCTGGTAACGTTACCAAGGATAATGAATGTCTACCTTCACTCTACATTGCTCTCTTCGATAAAATCTGTCATAGAGAAACAAAGTTAGTGATGGGTCTTCGCAATGTTCCGTATACCGAAAGACTGCGACGTCTGGGTCTATGTGACTTTAACCAAAGTAGGATACGACGCGATATTATTCTGACCTATATAATTGTGCCTACCGAAGGACATCCACTAATCACTTGCTTGATGTATGTGATGGAAAAGTAACACGCGGACATACCTTATCCCTTTACGTTCCAAGTTCCCGTATTGATTGTCGGCGACATTTTTTCGCCGTACGAGCTATATTTCTTTGGAATTCCCTACCCCAACATGTGGTGGACTCTCCTTGCTTGGCGATTTTTAAAGCGAAATTGGACTTGCACTTGCAAACGAACATCATTCGTGAGCCTTACATTTGATTTTCTCTATTGCTTTTATACTATTGTAATTTTCATGATTTATTCATACCGGAATCCTGTGGTGTTGTAAAGTATTAACTTTTTCAAACATAAATCCTTGAATTCTTGAATCCTTGAATCCTTGAACAGAGATCAAGGTTAAATTGCCTTCACCTGACCAATCATAAGCTGGTTAAGATCTGCACAGTCCATGGTGGGTTCTGCGCTCTGCAGTTCTTAACCAGCTTACGATTGGTCAGGTGAAGGCAATTTATGCTTGATCTCTGTTTGTACCTATGAAAGTTTTGTCGGAAATGTGATACTGGATTGGTCGGATTTGGACTGTGTTTCGTATGACTGAACCAAATTTAAAAGGTGCCTGACTTGTTTGGACGGCGAATAATTTAATTGATGTTGGAAATTTATTTGCTTTGCAGAGCCAACCACAGGCGCACAATAGCGTGTAGCTTAGTGTATCATTTTCGGTATAATATTAATCTTCCCATGCAGACGAAAACGGAACTTAATGTTGAACATTCAATATACCTTTATTCATAAAAGAACATTTATCTTACCATCAGCAAATGCATGCGAATTACCATTCTTGTTCAAAAGATTCAGGTTCCGATCACACCGCATTCACAGTTGAGCAAAATAACGACGACAAGTTAAGCTACACTGTGTGTCTCACAAATGTGTATCTAGTCAAATTAAACAAAGAGTTTCGAAAAACGGAGCGAGATGCTGGGGAGTCTGCCTACTGTCCTGCTGCGTACACTTTGCCTTAAAAACCAATTGATAAAGAAAGAATGCATTCGAGACAATTTGATTGTGAACAACGTTGTATCACCGGTGAGGCTGAGTTGATAGGTTGGGCTATTCCCAATTAGTGTAATACTCTAGTATTAGTGGGTTGTACATCAATGAACACAAAATTCCTGTTGCCACTAGGCTAAATTTAATTTTTTTAAACCTTTTTTTGCAACCACATCGACCTGCCGACCAAACGCCCACAACTTCAGGCTACTAACACGTTTGACCGCATCACGAGATCCAAAATGCAGACAATAAAATCGATCGATCAAACTGTGAGAGCGACATGTGACGACTTGACCTCATTGCCAAGGCCCGTACCCGGCGAAAGCAACAATGGTCCCGGCCAGCCCAGCTGATAGGACGAATCTCGACACGCACAATTGTCCCGAAGTCACGTGCAAATCATGTGAAAAACCGTTAAGTCCCATGGCGCGTAAACTAATAACGTGTTTTCTGTGTACACACATGGTAAATGTGACAGTACTTTAGCCTCTGATTCGATTGCATTATTAAATAATGTAAAGGTTTCAAGTGCCTGCTATGTCTGTGTTCCTTGCAGAGCTAAATCTTCGCACGATGTCGATACTTTTGAAGCGAAATTAGAAAATAGAATGTCCGGTTTGGAGTTGGGCCTTCGACGTTTGGAAGAAATATTGATTAAACATGTGAGTACGCAAGTGATCACTGATGTAAACCATTATATCAATACATCGATTTCGAAACCACCATTGAAGGAATCTGATACTAAGGATATCCGTGTGCCAAAAATGAAAAAGGTAGGGTTAATTCAGTTTTGGAATCAGTTAAAACGACCACAGAATTAGGAAATTCTTACAGAATATTCTTACGAATATTAAACCAGTAGTCTTTGCCCAAAAAACTTCGTCCGTGTTCAGAGAATCCATAAATCAGACCGCTGACTTGTTAACAGACATTTATGCCGGAGTTTTTGCGCCGAAATCCATGGAGCTTGATCAGGAAAAAAATCGTTCGATTGAACCGACCGACCTTGAGTGAAGTGTTGATTACTCCGATGGTGGTAGCGCAGCATTTACGGAAATTAAACGCAGAGAAATCTCCAGGATCAGACGAGATAGTTCCGAAGCTGCTCAACACCTGTCATGCACAGCTATCTGCACCTCTATGTTGCATGTTTAATAATTTGCTCGAAGCTGGCGTAGTACCAAAAGACCGGAAACTGGGACAAACAATACACATTTACAAAGGTGGTTGCCGTTCTGAAGTTAAAAGTTACAGGCGGTATCAAAAGATTTAGAGCGGATAATAACCGCAGAAATCGTGCGACATCTGGAAACGAAACAACTCTTGGCAGTTGACTAACATGGATTTCGCAGAAATCGCTCTTGTCTAAAAAATATGCTGACAGATAGACTATGGACGGAGTGTGGTTCCATAATGCAACGGTGCACTGATGCTGGATAGAGATGTGCGTATTTTCCACCCATTACGTTGTAAACGCCCTCATTGATCACACTTACTCCAAACGTTATCCCATTAACCCTTAACGGACGAATGGGGCAAATTCGGTACACAAAATTCAAAGGTATATGATAGGTTAAATTAGACAGATCACTTTCGTATGCCGGGGGTATCGGAATCGGCACACGTTCTGCTCTCGTTTGGTATGCGTTTGAGACGGCTGAGCCATGCGGCGCGCCAGTTGTCAACAAACTTCGGAAGTGAGGTGACGCTTGTGAAATTTCGCTCCGTGCTTCATTTTTCTGCGTGCAATGGCTGAAAAACCTTGTAAGTATATACATTGATAATTTTTTGCTTCATTTATAGACATCTTCTGAACACATTGAACGTATACACGAATGATGAAATATTTTTCTGTGCGAAATATGACTGTCGGAATATATGTCTCAAATATGTGACATCCGGCATACAACGGCAGATCAAGGCTCAAACAATACCTGCCAAATAAACCTAAAAAGTTTGGCTACAAACTTTTCGTACTCGCTGACGATCGTGGAATGATGTGCGATTTCATCCCATATACTGGGAAAATATCCCCCATCGATGATCCAACGTCCCAAACATCGGTGCTAGCTCAGATATTGTGCTACATCTTGCCAAGACCATTCCTTTCAATGAGAACCATCTTGTATTTTTTGATAACTGGTTCACCTCTGTGCCCCTTCTGCAATACTTGACAGATGTGGGAATATTTTGTTGCGGCACAGTTAGACTGCCACGATTAGCTTGCTTACCAAAAAACATGAAGAATGACAAGCGCCTAATGAAAAAAGGCAGGGGTTCCTTTGAGGAGAAGAACTGGTGAAGGGACATTCAAGTGTCACCCTGGTTCGCTGGTACGACAACAAAGTAGTCGATTTGGTGTCTACATTTGCCAGGGCAAATCCTCTATCAACTGTCCGTAGATTTGATAAAACTACAAAGAGGTCCATTGAAGTACCTTGCCCTATTATTGTGAAACGATACAATAAGTCAATGGGTGGTGTAGATTTGGCAGACCATCTTCTTTCTTTGTATAAAATAAGCATGAAATCAAAGAAAGCTTATCACCGTCTGATCTATCACTTCATTGACATGGCTATAGTTAATTCATGGCTTTGTTATCGTAAAGACTGCAAGAGGCTTTCTCTTCCAAAAAAGAAGTGCTCCAGCTTGCTTCCTTCAAACTTGAGGTAGCTTTCACCCTTACCAAAGCAGGTAAAAATTTCCTTGCCTCCTAAACGTGGACGCCCCTCTCTAAGAGGTGAAGCAAAAAAAAGCTGTGGAGCCCCATCCGACGTTGTGAGGTTGGACCAAGTGGCACATGTGCCTTGTGTCGAGAAAAAAAGAAACCGATGCAGGTTCAAAAACTATCCTGGAAAGACGAAGATATTATGCGCCAAATGCAATGTCCACTTATGCTTAGACATGCATAAGAACTGTTTTGCGGCATTCCATGTGTTGACTGCATGAAGGAAATACATTATTTTCTATTCAACCTATTTTTCTACCTTGTGTGTGTTTCACATTAAAAAATTTAATTGAGAAATCTTTTTATAACTTTTATGTCTCATATAGCTGACTACAGCTGGAAATCAATGAAAAAGGTGCCACCACAGGACGATTGTACCGAATTTGTCCCATTTTTTTTATTTTCCGTAATATATAAAAAAACTAAAAATACTTTCTGTCCCCATATAAGGAGAGCAGTTTCATCACAAAAATGCGGAGAAAAAAATTATTTCGATGTAAAACATAATTTCAGGCAGTTAAGGGTTAACACATGGATTTTTCTGATTCTATTCAAAAGTCGATCACTTCACAATTGACGAGAGATTTCATACATTTCGAAGTGAATAACATTTAAACCCCTCAAACTCCACATAAAACACAAGAGAATGCGTGTGACGATGACTCATCTGATTGCAGTGAATCTCACTAACAGGCGATAGCCTGACAACCGGTTCTATTCCAGTTTACATCACTCCGCGATCTGCTGACTGAAATTGGAGAAATTGCATATTGTTTGAAAGCTTATAATGTTTTCGACTTCATTATCTCTGAACAAGTCGTAACTTCAAACATTCTCAAGTACAGTGTTGCCCACATCACAAGTATTGGCCCAAAACAACATATTTTCAGCAGATTGCCGTCCTTAGGATGAAAAAGTAATTTTGTTCGTTCAGTGCGACTTGTCCAATTTTTGTGTTTTCACAATTGCAGTATTTGACTTCCGGTGCATCGTCGCTGAGATTAATATATCGGAAGACGTGCTTAACATTATTAATTCAGTGATGGCAAGACGCATATTTTGAACGCTAAAATACAATTGTCTGATTGAGACAAGACAAATTTCTATTCAAATATAATAATTATTTTTTAAACTGCGTAGAACATTTTTGAATTATTTAATGCTGTATATAATCGCGCTAATAGAATCATAAAATAAAATACGGTTGACACGATCTCATTTAAAACCAGGGATTTTAAACCGACTTTATGCGTTCTTCAATCCTGTAGGTTGGACATCAGAGGCATCTTCTAGAAGAGGTGCGATTTGGCTTTGAATGCGCCAGTATAATCATCATCACGCTGTTCTTGATCGAAATCTTCCTCAAGATGTTCGCGGTGGGTCCGAAACATTTCTTCCACCACTGGATGGAGGTGTTGGATCTTGTGGTGGTGGTCGTCAGTTTGGTGATCGACGCGGTAGTCATCGCATTCCACGTGTTACACAAATCACAAAATTCCAACGATCATGCAGTTGATACGGTGGATTCCGTAGCCGCGGTTGCTGGCCTATTGATTATTTTCCGTTTGTGGAGGATTCTCGGGATTGTGAACGGTACGCACATGTTTCAGTATCTGGAACAAATTAGTTTTGAAATTAACTCACGATTACCAAGTGCAAGTGAATTTCGTTTCACTGTGTATAGAAGAGAGACGTGTTTACTTACCAAGAAAGCGTAGATTATTTGTCGATGAATAGCTTTGAGTAGAATAGGATGTATCTATTTAAATATTTCAGCATCTTATTAGGATTCACGTTGTATATCTCGCACATCGCACTACCTATGTTTTTCTTTAGAACCGAGAAATACATTTGCACTTACATTAAATTTCATTCCTAATGTATAGCATAAAATATTGATGCACACCTTGGTCGTTTCAATATGCGATAAGATTTTTGAACTCCTCTGAATACATGAAATTTTCGCTCCAACCATACGCCTGAACAGGAAAACGTAAACATTTATAAATAAAATGCAGCGTACACCAAGCTCATAAACATCAGGTGATTCGTATTGAGTGGATGCAATTTACTTTACAGCATAGCTCTGATCACTCATGACATTTGATGATTCAGGATATCGGCGTCACTAGAAATCTCCCTACTTGCTTTTCAAGTTTTAGTCCGATTTGATGTTAAAATTTCTTGTACGCAATCGGAGCCTTAGCGGAACTCGCAGTGACAGTGATTGCGCTTAGTATTTTTGTCAGTTTCTGTAAAAGATTTGCCGCATTTAAAACAGGTATGTTTTGTATCGCTGAAGGTGTAAGCATTTGTAGATTAATACTTACTTCGTCTTGTACATTTGAATTACGCCTAGAATTAGTCTGTTGAAAACAAATTACCTTTCAGTTGCAAATGCTAATTCCTCAAGTTTAAAAAATCATTCCTATATTTTACTACACTTGGCAATGGATGGGATGATGTCAATTTTGTCCGGAAGTCTATTTTTCAAAATAATCTACAATCTTGCATCCAGCGTAATAAACTTATTCGGATCGATTTCGGCCGTTTATTGAAGAGTTGTTTGACCAGAACATGAAAAAAAATCACCATTAAACTGCACAACTCGAAAGGAATCATCAGTGTGTAAACAAATGGTTAAAATGACCGCATCGTGTCTAGATTAAGAAGAAGAAGAAAATACCTTCAGGAATACGAAGCCCAATACGAAAGAGAATGATACGTTAACAAGAATAACGAATAATGAGGCTTGTGTGCCAACCAAAGTTGCAATTATTGAATATTGAATCCCGTCACTCAACAATTGATTTTTCTGAGTTTCTCTATTAAAACATCGTGGTTCTTTTAGAAACCAATTCAAAGGTGGCATACGAACATATATCCTGTTAATCACAGTTCGTATAACTTAATATAAGAATCGAAGAAATATTTCACTTAATATTTATGAAATACGTAAATGAATATTTGATATCCACTAGCCAGAAAATGTCTCGTAGAAATCCAGCGTATGTCATTGAAAAAGGCCTGACGTTTTCGATTATTCAATATCGGCAATTTGCTGAATCATTGTCGATTTGGCATTGATTTTATTGATGATTACTAAATTTTACATCACTCGTTGTAATACAACAATCGTAAAACATTAATTTCTAACACGGCTCATGAAAATGGCGAGAATATTTGTTGTTTTCACAAAATAAGAATAGATTTCGCTTTGGATGATTGAAATTATGAATTTTTTTGGAACCATAATTTGAAATGTGTTATTGATGCAAGGAATATTTTATTCGTTTGGTTTAGTCGGATCAACTTTTATGGCAAAGCATTTGAATTGGTGGAAATAGTATTCAGATGCAGCCAAAATTTCATTCGAAACTATTATGGAATCACGTAATGAACTGAGTGAATTTTTAAAGGTTGTACAACGATCAGTTCCGTTTTAATCGATAACCTGTAACTGATATACTTGTCTGCTTATTCTAGCAACGATCCTGACCGTACACAACGGATTATCAAAAAAGATTGTTGACATGGTTGAAGACAAAGCAAACTTGGAATTACGAATTTTGAATCTCGAACGAGTGTTACGATATCACCACATCCCCATTCCAGAAGAAAGCGAGGCAGACAGCACGGACGATACGAGCATCGGAACGGTACCCGTGAAAAAATGGAAGCACCATCACTGATGTTCATCGAAATTTGAAACATACCAAATATTTGCCTAATTAACTTTCTACAAAGGTGATTTCCTGAGATTTATTATCAATTTTGCACCATTTGGGAGAGGCGAAAAAATACCCCTCTGATCCTCTTCTATGAGTGAAGTCAAACACATGATTATGCAGTGGAATCATGTCGATCACCTCACGAAATTCGTGATCAAATGTGTGTAGAGGGTGATCGGATCTGGCAAAGAGATGAGGAAGATTGAAGTCTTCGATGAGTAGTAATTGCGAGCTACGCTTCACTCCGGCGTAATTTAGCGAATTTGCACCAGTTTCGGATAATTGCGTAATTAAAGGCTCCAGGTGGACCTCAACAGCGGCTTTTGAGTTGCACAGTCTAACGTTTTCGGGTAACCTGTTTCTGTTCAATTTTAGCTTGCTTCGAACATCATCCGCCATGCTACTTGAAAGAAACGTAACCTTAAATGGATTTGCCCCTTTCCCGTGATAGTTCGGCGAACGAGGTATTCTGTATGTGTCGACAACTACAGAATTTTGGGAACCGATATTTTCGGCTATAAATGACCATTGTTTACGTTCGTGCTCTTTGTTTTCGAAGCCCGTTGTAACGCCCGAATTTTCTGGAACGTCAAGCAAGATAATACTCCTTAGTGCTGTTTGATCCCGCCTATTCGGTGCTTTCGACCTTTCCCACCAAGGTACGTCAGCATATATACGGTTGGGTAGGTCACTTTGCGTTCGGAGCAAATACGAATTTAGTAGGACATTTTTCATGTCCTTTTCTTTGGCGAAAGTGATTTTAAGGAGACGTGGTTTATCTTGATTCGGGGATTTCGTATGACGAGTTGATCGAGTTACCGACACGGGGTGTATACTGTCTAGGCCGATTCGATTACAAACGACAAACCAGTTTTCACGGTCATGCTTTTGCCTTTCTTGAAAGAGCGTTACCTCTGACTCAGGAATATTGGTGCATATTACACTTAAATTTTTATGCGTTTTATCGAATTCTTCTGCTTCCTGTGATGTGGAACCGTTTAGCTTTGAACTTCCTCTTTTGACTGAGGTTTATGGCTCAATTCTAACGCCAAACACTTATCATTTTAGACACCATCTGGGCGAATGTTAGCTTGCTGGAATGAGACGCGTTCACTTGGAGCTCTTTGGACGTAACCCCTGAGTCTGGAATCGATGGTACATTATTGAATTTTTTCAACAGTTCCGTCGATTGATGAAGTTCAGATTGCTTTTTGTTATCTTGAGCATCATCTGCTTCGGGTTGAATCGCTAGGGCAATTTTATCCATCAAGAGTGTTTTAAGCCTCTCCTCAATTATTCGATAATTATTTTCTAAAATTCAATTCTTTTTGAAATCAACGAGAAGAGAATAAACATTTTAAACTGAATGAACCTTGGTGGGCATCTATTAAGGCATCTTTGAATATGTAAACATTGTTTGACACGAATGGTTCACTTACTAGACCAAAAACCTCTTCAAGGTGTTCAATAATTCCGGGATAATGAATGACTCTCATGAGTGCTATATTTCATTCATACGTTTCGCATCTTTCTTAACAAATCTCCAGCATACATAAGATGCATTTGAGATTTTAAATTTGAATATAAAATACAAAATAGTAACACTCGTTTTTAATTAATATAAATCATAGTTGACATTTATATGACAAACAAACGTTCATTTGGTCCTGTTTCCAGTAAATGTTTCAGTGAATTAAATCCTACTGCAAAAGTCAGATGATTTAAAACATCTTGATTCGTTAACGAGTTGAGGATCTGTCACGGTTTAGTGGGGTTTTGATGGATTTTTATGTTTTTAGCGGAATGAAGAGCTTATTCTGTGTTAATACCTGAGAGTGGTATTCCTTAAAAACCAATCTAAGGATGTCGGTGTACACTTACACGCAAATCGCTTCATTACATATTTCGTTCGAAATGAGGCAACATACTTAGGTGTCAGTGGTTTATCCTCTTAACATTGCAATTATGCAAGGATCAATAAACTTACAATTATTGGGGAACTAATTATTACGCATTTCCATGTAAGAATTGCGTTCTATGATTGCATCGGTTTGAAGTTTTAAAACGTTTTCATTTTTAAATAAAATACCTTTGCTGAGGTATGTATCATTCCCGAAAACATGTAACCAAAAGCAACAAGCAGATCGAAGCTGATATTAATCGAATTCAATACAATTCAATTCAATTCAATTCAATACGTAGAAATAACTAAAGACAATTCGCAAATGATTTTAATAAGTTTGACAATTTTTCTAATTTCGAAATCGGTCATCTTTAGCGAAGTGATCAATGGCAAGGATCAAAAAAGCGTGCAACAACGTATGGTACGAGTTTTTAGCAAACGGTGTTCAAATTTATGATGGATTTCGCAACCTGCGACTTTTGCTCGTTCAAGACAGTACCTGGCTTAGTAAACAAAGCAATTTACTTCTGGCAGATCTAGTTCGTTAGCCTGGAAGGGCATTCCATCTAGGGGAAGCAAAACCCCGATTTTCAACTTCCGCTGCATCGCGGGATACCCGTTCGCAGGAAACGCTTTGGGAGAAAACCCTGAGAAAAAACCTGGAACAGAGTCTGGTAGACGGTTAGTTAGTGCACACCACCTCTTCCTGGCAACTGACTGCTGTATAGCAGTTCGCACTTGGTTGTGCAAAGGCTAGATAAGCTGACCCAAACGAACCCCAGTTGGTGCTGGGGACGCCGATTTGTACCCAAATTCACAAAAATCTTCATTGAAGCCGACTGATCCTCCAGGAGGAGATAGTCGCACACAAGTAAGTAGGTAAGTGAAAATGACAACCAGCTGAGTTTAGTTGACAGAATGAGGCTCATTGTGTGAATCTGTCGTCATACAGTCGAGCTGTCGTGTTTGCTTTGCCGACATTCGCTAAATTGGTCCAATACTGAAAGTTGACCAGACGAATATTACAACCGCAATGCGAAACCCCTCGCTGATCTAACACGCATGCTGTCCAATCTTTCGAAATGGGTGAACGGCAAAGTTACAAAGGAGATTTAGTCCGCAAAGGAGACACTTCCATTGTTGGACTGTCTCGCGCGAAAGCAAAATAGTAAAATAAGAGCAATACGGTCTATCGTAAGCCAATCGACACAGATACGGTCTTGCTGTACTCACCCTTAAAATGTATTTAATTCAGTTGCGAAATCGCTGCTGTACAAAGTTGAACGCTTGTGCAGCTATGCCACCGATGAACAACGAACCCATCACGAAGTTAGTCGTCGGTTTGCTGATCGTGGTTACCCTGAGAGCATAATTGAACGCCAACTGAAACGGGTAAAATACCGAGCACCCAAAACGGAGAGATTTTGAATGCAACTTAACATACGTTAAGGAAGCGTCAAGTGGGATAAGTCGAATCTTTGATAACGCAGGTATACGAGTAAAGTATAAAAGGGGTAGTACGCTCCGTTCCATAATAACGCGTTTCAAGGTTAAAACAACTTCAGGAGGCGCGACCGATTGCGTATATAAAATCAACTGCAAGTGTTGCTCTGGGGTATATATCGGGCAAACAAACACAGAACTCAGTACTAGGATAAGTGAACACAAAAATCAAAACGGTAAGCAGCCACGTAATTCCAGTGAATATCAATCAGTGATCAGATGTTCAGCACTAGCTGGACACGTGCTGGACGCAGGTCACAGCGTTGATCTTGATAACGTAGAAGTGATAAAACCATACATTGAACGACTTCACTCTGAGGCGGTTAACATAACAAAGGCCGTTAAGAATAAAGTCGATAGGGTGGATGGGGTTGATATCTCAACAATCTGGGATATGGTCCTGCACTGGATAAACATTATTGTGCGTGACTCACAGTGCGCGCACGAATTATGCAATCGAGCTAATCTGTTAGCGGATGTCAATTAAAGTAGGGTTGGTGTTGCGTCAGTTGATATTGATCGCGCCTGTCCTTCCTAACGAGCGCAGCACCCACCATGGGCTGTGCACTTCTTACCCACTTAGGAATGGTCAGCTGAATTAAATTTAAGCTTGATTTCTGTTCGTACTGATACCCTTGGTCTGACGAAGCTTCTGAATCAGAAGCGAAACGTTACTAATAAACTACTCTAACCGATTCAATAAATCTAACTTTTTTCATGATAATGATTCCCCGATCAGTCACGAACATTTTCCATTACTTTGGTTATTGGCATTGTTATGTCGGTCTGAGAGAGATGTTCTTTTTGAGTGCAACTAAATCTCTCCAGCATGCTGTTCAGAAAAATGTCCACGGATCCCACGAAAGGACAAGAATTGCAAACAAGACCGAGGACATTCATCCTGAACACATTCGAATTTTGGTTGCGAAACAATTGCATGAGGGGTTGGTCGGGTGTGAATAATTGTCCGAACGATTTGCAAAACTACGTCAAGATCAGTCGAACAAGCCTAGGGCCCGGAACAAAATCACTCGATATATCCTCCCTAAGGTGTGTGTATGTGCTCGTGCAACTATCGATCAGATTGATTCCTCGGAACTCGATCAATAATTAACCCAATCAATTCAAGATATTGAAAGACCCGCTTTCCCTGTAACCTTGATTTTAAATAATAGCAAATCGACAAGAAGAGTGGATTAACAGAGCGCCAACTGGCGTTGCAGCAACCGATTTCAATCAACTAATCGAATCCGTGTAAACGATGTGCTTCTACCTGATTTGAACGCTGTTTATGCAAAGAAATATCCATGGCCCAACTATAAAACAATTGAATGGTATTCCCGTCACACTAGTTCAATGAATCGATCACTAGAACTGGAATGTGGCCAAAATTATCACAATCTTTTTTCAACGGCGTTAAGAAAGTGCACTCCAGGAATTCAGGTTCAACGTGTGCCCAATGTGGTTGAATGATGAAACGTGTAGAGTGAGCGCATAAAGAAAGAAACGTTGTTTTGATAAAGGTAACAAAATAGTGCGATCGCATTGAAACTGCAAAGAAATTTAAGTGCAATCGGATAGTGTGAAATAACCGTCAGAAAAATTGGCGAGATACAGTTTGTATACCGAATGTAAAATGCACACCTGAGCGATACGTAGAATCTTGAACTAGGCGGCCATACGCGTAACTTATAAGACATGGAAAACTTTCCGTTCAGTTCTGATGCACCTCAAGGATGAGACGCTTTGATCTAGCGATACGAACAAAATCTACAGAATCAACAATAAGGACTGTTCCGGTGTTTTAAATATAGGGCAGACTTCCAGGGAAAGTCACACATGAATCGAAGAACACCAAAAGCCTGTCCTGAGACAGCCCTGGGATGCGAGGGAATATCAATCCCTTATTCGTGATTCCGCCTTGGCGGGGCACGTTTTAGGTACGAACCATAGCGTCGATCTAGACAATGTTGCAATATTGAGACGCGATATTATACCGTATAGCAAACGCCTACATGCGGAGGCAGTCGAAATTGGCAAGGCAGGTCAACTGGCGGTCAATAAGGTGGATGGGGTAGAAATCTCTACAATCTGGCGCTCAGCACTGCTGCGACGGTAAATAGTTATTATTCACCTTAAACCTACTAGTTAATTAGATTATAGTTTTACTTCAAAAATAGGTTAACCTTAGTTAGTTATGTACTTTTACGCATGTGGACCGCCGTGTCAACTGACCTTCTTCGTGTTCACTTGTATCAGATTGATATGGATACACACTAGTTTGAAAATCGACCACTGATCCTGGTCATTCCCACGAAACGTGACACAAAGTAAGCGTAATATAGGCTGTTTAGCGGTAAGGTCAAATAAGTGGTGGTTGGTTGACCGCTACTTATTCATGTTCCCTGCCCTGACTATCACCCTTGGTCTGACGAAGCTTCTGTGTCATAAGTGAAACCTTACCCAAAAACTACTCTAACCGATTCCACTCAAATTTCTTTGCATTATGAATACACGATCGATCCCAAACCTTTTCCATTCGGTTCATGACAGTGGTATTCTCAAAAATACTAACCTAAGGGTGTCGGTGTACAGTAATACGCAAAGCGCATCATTACATGTTTCGTTCGAATTCGAGGAATTAATTATGCCGCATTTCTGCGTAAGAATTACGTTCCATAATTGCATCGGTTTGAGGTTTTCTAGCGTTTTGATTTGTAAATAAAATGCTTTTTGTTAAAGGTGTGTATCATTCCCGATAACATGGTATAAAAGCAACAAGCAGATCGAAGCTGAAATTAATCAAATACGTAGAAATAACTAAAGACAATTCGCAAATGACTTTATTACGTTTGCCAACTTTTTTCAGAAATACGAAGTAGATCATATTTAGCGATGTATTCATTGACAGAGATCAAAAAAGCATGCAAAAATGTATGTCACGAGTTTTTGGCAAACGGTGTTCAGCTTCGTGTTTGACTTCGCAAACAATGCGCTCTGCTCGTTCGAGAGAGTACCTGGCTAAGTAAAATAGATGCAGTAAAATAAAACATTTTTGTTCAAAATGAAATAAAAATCTTTGACCGAAAATCTGTTCTATATTTTTTCGTAATTTATTAAACAAATCTGTAGATTGCAATCGATTGGAATATGTTTATAAAATGCAATCATATAGCTCAAATAGCCTCTGACAACCAAGTCCAGCTTGTGGCCTGCATGAGCGGCTCCCCGATCCCGGCAAAACTGCTTGTAACAACAAGAGAAGGGGCGAGTGCGAGTGACTGGCCCCTAAAAAGCAGTTTACTTCTGGCAGATCTAGCTCGTGAGCCTGGGAGGGCATTTCATCTAGGGGAAGCAAAACCCTGATTTTCAACCTCCGCTGCATCGCGGGATACCCGTTCGCAGGAAACGCTTCGGGAGAAAACCTTGAGGAAAAACCGGGAAAAGAGTCTAGTAGACGGTTAGTTAGTGCACACCACCTCTTCCTGGCAACTGACTGCTGTATAGCACGTCGCACTTGGTTGTGCAAAGGCTAGAGACGCTGACTCAAACAAACGCCAGGTGCTGCTGGGGACGCCGATTTGTACCCAAATTCACAAGAATCTTCATTGAAGCAGACTGATCCTCCGGGAGGAGATAGTCGCACACAAGTATCTAAGTAAGTAAGTGAACCTGACAACGAGCTTTGTTTAGTCGACAGAATGCGGCTGATTGTGTGAATCTGTCTTCGTACAGTCCAGTTATCGGTGTTTGTTTTGCCGACATTCGCTAAATCGGTCCAGAAACCAGACGAATATTGCAACCGCAATGCGAAACCTCTCCCTGACCTAACTCACATGCAGTACATTCTCTCGGAAAAATGATCGGCAAAGTTACAAAAAATATTGTGTCCACAGAATGGACATTTCCATTGTCGGACAGTCTCGCGCGAAAGCAGAATGACAAAATAAGAGCAATACGGTCTATCGTAAGCTAATCGACACAGATTCGGTCTTGCGGTACTCAACTCTAGAAGTATTCAATTTAGTTGCGAAATCGCTATTGTACAAAGATGAACGCTTGTGTAGCGATGCCACCGATAAAAACGAGCCCATCACACAGTTAGTCGTCGGCTGGCTGATCATGGTTACCCTAAGAGCCTAATTGAACGCCAACTGAAACGGGTAAAATACCGAGCACATAAAACGGAGAAATTTTGGCGTGCAACTTAACTCAGGTTGAGGAAGCGTCAAAAGGGATAAGTCGAATCTTGAATAACGCAGGTATACGAGTAAAGTATAAAGAAAATAGAACGCTCCGTTCCATATTAACGCGTTTCGAGGATAAAACAACTTCAGGAGGCGCGACCGATTGCGTATATAGAATCAACTGCAAGTGTTGCTCTAGAGTATATATCGAGGAAACATACACAGAACGCAGTACTAGGATAAGTGAACACAAAAATCGAATCAGTTAGCGCCACG
This sequence comes from Atriophallophorus winterbourni, assembly GCA_013407085.1. Classification (NCBI taxonomy): domain Eukaryota; kingdom Metazoa; phylum Platyhelminthes; class Trematoda; order Plagiorchiida; family Microphallidae; genus Atriophallophorus; species Atriophallophorus winterbourni. Next base: position 104,494 of record JACCGJ010009244.1, read on the forward strand.
TAATTCCAGTGAATATTAATCACTGATAAGAGATTCAGCACTAGCTGGACACGTGCTGGACACAGGTCACAGCGTTGATCTTGATAACGTAGAAGTGATAAAACCATACATTGAACGATTTCACTCTGGGGCGGTTGAGATAACAAAAGCTGTTGAGAATGAAGTCGATAGGGTGGATGAGGTTGATATCTCAACAATCTGGCATACGGTCCTGCACTGGATAAGCAACCTAGATGATCGGATGCTGAGCTTAGAGCTTATCATACAAACGTTGAAGACTTCGGTAGAGACTCAAAATTCTCAGTTTGCCAGTATGTTTTTCAATAAATCGGAAACTACTGACGGTAATACCAGTCAGATAAACGCTAAATCTTCGATCTTTCAACACGAATGTTCAGCTGTTGCAACTGTGCCGGAGTGTCTTGAGGAGCGTCCTTTTCATCAAAAGGCCACCTTTAAAAATGCGACTGTTAAAGGCCTGTCTGCCCAAAACATCCCTGGTTCGCAAAAAGATACGAAGCCGAAGCCACCTGCTCACACGAATCATCAGCGAAAACCTTTAGGTTCAAAACCAAAAGTCATCGTGCAAAACACTCCCAAAGTGGACACTATTGGTATTCGATCTAAGGTAGTTGAAACGTCCAGCAATCAGCGAAAGCGCCAAACACAGAGTGTACATTCAGTCCATGGACTAAGTGTGATTTGCACCAACGTAAAGGAGACGAGTGCCACCTTACTAGGGGACAGGCTAAAGCACGATAAAGAAGAATGGAAAAGGTTGTGCAACAACATGGACTTGGAGCCAGTTGAACCACTATCATTGATACGACTAAGTCGTAAACCTACTTCTTCAAATATGGACCAGCCAAGATTGCTTAGAATCACGGTTCGCTCTGAAAGGGATCTTGAAAACATCTTACTATCCGCTTTTCTCCTGCGTAAGGAGCTTTCAGAGACCACTGCAAGGATCTTTGCTGATGTGCCCTGGTGGGAAAGGGCCCGAAAGGACCGGCAACAAAACCAAACGAAACAGAGGGATGATCGAAGTATAATCCTTTTGGGAGTTCCAGAAGCTGATGAAGCAACTGATAAAGCGGTGCAGCGCAAACACGATCAGTTACAATGGAGATTCCTCAGTGATATACTTGGTTTGCATGATGTAGCTGTGACGGACACGTTCCACATCCCCAAATCTACGAATTATAAGGGCATCGGTCCTAAGCCCCTTAAAATAACGTTCTTGCGTAATGATATGTTGAACACGGTCAAAACTCGTTGGGAAAATGGCCGCAGAATAATCCCGCGAGAAATTAGACTAGGTGCATCGAAACACCATATTGGAAAGATAGATGCACCACTAAGTTCAATAGAAACACTACCAAGTCAATCAGTTGTTGACGTGTCAGAAACAATTTCAGCCGATACGATAGATCACTGTGTTCCAACAGTACAACCCCAAAACGATCAAGCATCCCTGCAAGCAAAAAACCTTCAAAAAACCTTTAGTTGCCGACTCTGGAGGAGTCGGCCTACATATATTCTGCACTCCACTAGCCTTCTTCCCCACACCCCATCCTTGTTGAGAAAAACAACTATGAAATGCATCTACACCAACGCACAATGTCTCGGAAACAAAATCGGTGAACTGCGTGCAGTTTTTTTTGAGATGTTCACCAGACATCATCGCCGTAACGGAAACGTGGCTGCAGACTCAGCAAACAAATAGTGAACTTGAATTACCAGGAATGTCACTTATTCGTCATGACCGTGAAACCAGAGGAGGAGGAGTAGCTTTGTATTATAGCCAAAACCTTTTGTGCCGTGAAATTACGGATCCAGACATCGTGTTGCTGGATACACTCTGGTGCTCAATCCGACTAGCTAACGGTGAAGACTGTGTTTTGGGAGTAGTATATCGCCCACCGTCTGCACAGGAAACTTACAATCTGGCCCTACTGGATAAAATTCGCATGGTTACTTCCAGATACACTTGTGGATTTTTGATTATGGGTGACTTCAATTTACCGAATCTGCAGAGCAGCACCATTTACCCAGAACACTCCCTCGAGCGCGCATTCAGTGAGTTGTTTGACGATATTCCTCTTTATAACCACATTACATGTAATACCCGATACCGCGGAAACGATTTACCCTCACTCTTAGATCTCGTTCTGACAAGCAATGAACATGACATTGATAACGTTGCTTACGAAAGTCCACTGGGACTAAGTGATCACGTCGTCATCCAGTTTGACTATCTGTTTGAAGCTGTAAGAACAAATGATGCCCGTAAAAGAGTTAGGCGGATCAACACTATGGCGTTGAGTGATGCTCTGAAAAACACGTTTAACTGCCAACCGGAAACCAGCAACGTACATGACTTTTGGATATGGCTAATATCTAATCTCAAAAGTTCAATCGAAGTGAGCTCCGAATTTGTCCTCAGGAACTCAAGAAAAAACTTTGAATTTAAATTAAGAAGCCGAACTCGTAAGTGGTTAACGGTACGAAACATTGCTTGGCGACACCATCGGCAAAACCCATCATCCGAGACCTGGGAAACATTCCGTTTACTGCGGAACAAAGTAAACAAATTTGTCATCCAAGACAAGTTGTGCTTCCAAGAAGTGATATCAAGCATGATGGAGCGAAACCCCAAAATACTATATCGTATGGTTAACGATCAAGCTAAGGTGAAACCTGGAGTAGCGTCCGTGAACACATCAGCTGGACCAACAACAACTGCAGCAGAAACTGCTGATGCTTTAGCCACGTTTTATTCATCGGTATTCAACCCGATACAACATGCAATAAACAGCCCAAATCCAACACTTTCAAACACGGTTGCCCTAAGTGAAATAAGTGTCACTGAGAAACGCGTCCTCCAAGGTTTATTTAATCTTAAAACCGGAAAGTCTCCTGGGGCCGACGGAATAACCCCGAAAATATTGAAGCAATTTGCGAGTTTGGTGTACAAACCACTCACTTATCTGTTCGAGCAAACACTGGCAAGTGGAGTGATTCCTACAGATTGGAAACGAGGAATAATTTCTCCAATTTACAAAGGTGGAAATCGCTCCGATGTTTCCAACTACCGACCCGTTACTCTGTTACCAGTGATTTCAAAATTACTTGAGCGACTCATTGTTGACGATCTAATGAAACACTTCGAGAATAATCAGTTGCTTTCGAGGAACCAGCATGGATTCAGACGAAATTATTCCTGTTTGTCTAATTTACTGGTAACGCTAGATGATTGGACTAAATCGGTAGATAAAGGACAAGCAATACACGCGTGCTACTTGGATATTTCAAAAGCATTCGATCGTGTTGACCATTCCCTACTACTGCAGAAGCTTGAAAGGCTTGGTATCACTGGAAAGTTGCTGAATTGGCTAAATGACTACCTAACAAATCGCACTAACCAGGTACGTGTTGATGGTGCATTATCCAAACCAATTGCAGCAACTAGCGGAGTTCCCCAAGGCTCAGTCCTTGGTCCGATCCTCTTTCTGGTTTATGTCAATGAAATACCGGAAATTGTTCGATGTAACATTTCGTTATTTGCGGACGACATAAAGATTTGGCGCAGCATTCGTAGTCCAGAAGACTGTCTGCTATTACAAAAGGATCTTGATACGCTTCACAGCTGGTCGTTGGAGAACAAACTGCCGTTTAACTTCAACAAATGCAGGATCATGAATGTGGGGAATCGAGTAGAGTTCACATATCACATAGGTTCGCATGTCCTTGAAAATTGCAGTGAAGAAAAAGATTTGGGTGTCTGGATATGCTCCAGTTTAAAAACATCACTTCAAACTAACAGTGCCTTTAAAAAAGCAACACGTGTTCTAAATCTACTCAAACGTGTATTTGGGAAATTTTCGCCCAAGATATTCCCAAGGATCATGAATACATACTTGAGACCAGTCATGGAATACGGTGTGCAGTCATGGTCTCCGTGGCTCAAGAGGGATGTGGAACTTATGCAGCGAATCTATCACCGCTCAACGAAACTAGTTCTCAGCATCCGAAACAAACCATATAAAGAAAGGATAGCTCAACTGAATCTGTTCGATTTTCCCTATCGACGAATCAGAGGAGACCTTATCTTACTTACAAAACTTTTCATACCCCGAACCATCCCTTACAGGATTTATTCACGCGAAGGGATACGAGGAATTATCGGACCCATGAATATGTGCTGGTCGTACCCCATTCCCGTCTGAACTGTAGAAGGTATTTTTACTCTGTCCGTGTCTGTTTTACTTGGAACAGTTTACCTTCAACCGTTGCTCACGCCACTAACTTGCATGACTTTAAAACGAAATTAGACGAATTTTTATTGCATTATTCGTTTCCAGAACACTTATATACTGTTTAATCTATGTTCTTATATTGTTTATACACTTAAATTTCAATTTTTACCATCCTATGGTTGTTGTTAAGCTTGTTGCTTTTTAGACCATTAAAAACCTTGAATTACCTTGAACATTAATGTGCGCCTCACAGTGCGCGCCTGTTTATCTTAACCAGCGCAGAATCCAACATGGGCTGTGCACTTATTAACCGCTTAGGATTGGTCAGGTGAATTAAATTTAATCTTGATCTCTGTTCGTACTGATACCCTTGGTCTGACGAATCTTCTGAGTCAGAAGCGAAACGTTACTAATAAACTACTCTAACCGATTCAATAAATCCAACTTTTTTCATGATAATGATTCCCCGATCAGTCACGAACATTCTCCATTACATTGGTGAACGGCATCGTTATGTTGGTCTGATAGAGATGTTCGTTTTGAGTGCAACTAAATATCTCCAGGATGCTGTTCAGAAAACTGTCCACAGACCCCACGCAAGGACGAGAATTGCCAACAAGACCGAGGACATTCATCCTGAACCCATTAGAATTTGGGTTGCGAAACAATTGCATGACGGGAAGGTCAGGAGTGACTACTTGTGTAAACGTTTCGCAAAACTTCGTCAAAATCAGTCGAATATGCCCGTTGTACGAATGAGTCAGTCGGCACAAAATCACTTGATATATCCGCCCTATGGTGTGGGTATGTGCTCGTGCAACTATCGATCAGATTGATTCCTCGGAACTCGATCAATAATTAACCCAATCAATTCAAGATATTGAAAGACCCGCTTTCCCTGTAACCTTGATTTTAAATAATAGCAAATCGACAAGAAGAGTGGATTAACAGAGCGCCAACTGGCGTTGCAGCAACCGATTTGAATCAACTAATCGAATCCGTGTAAACGATGTGCTTCTACCTGATTTGAACGCTGTTTATGCAAAGAAATATCCATGCCCCAACTATAAAACAATTGAATGGTATTCCCGTCACACTAGTTCAATGAATCGATCACTAGAACTGGAATGTGGCCAAAATTATCACAATCTTTTTTCAACGGCGTTAAGAAAGTGCACGCCAGGAATTCAGGGTCAACGTGTGCCCAATGTGGTTGAATGATGAAACGTGTAGAGTGACCGCACAAAGAAAGAAACGTTGTTTTGATAAAGGTAACAAAATAGTGCGATCGCATAGAAACTGCAAAGAAATTTAAGTGCAATCGGGTAGTGTAGAATAGCCGTCAGAAAAATTGGCGAGATACAGTTTGTATACCTTATGTAAAACGCAAACCTGAGGCGATACGTAGAATCTTGAACTAGGCGGCCATACGCGTAACTTATAAGAAATGGAAATCTATCCGTTCAGTTCTGATGCACCTCAAGGATAAGACGCCTTGATCCAGCAATACGAACAAAATTTACAGAATCAACAATAAGGACAGTTCGGGTGTTTATATGAAGCGGAATTCCAGGGAAATTCACACAGGCATCGAAGAACACCAAAAGCGTGTCCTGAGACAGCCCCAGGATGCGACGGAATATCAATCCCTTATTCGTGATTCCGCTTCGGCGGGGCACGTTTTAGATACGTGACACAGCGTCGATCTAGAGAATGTTGCAATATTGAGACGCGATATTATGCCGTATAGCGAACGACTACATGCGGAGGCAGTCGAAATTGCCAAGGCAGGTCGACGCTCGGTCAATTAGGTGGATGCCTCAGAAATCTCCAAAATCTGGCGCTCGGCACTGATGCGAAAGTAAATAGTTTTTATTCACCTTATACCTACTAGTTAATTAGATTTGTTTTTTCTTCAAAAATAGCCTTAGCCCCGTTAGTTACGTAATTTTACGTATGTGGGAGGCTGTGTCAACTGACCTTGACCGTGTTCACTTGTATCAAATAAGTGTTCGTGGGTTCACTATTGCTTAATCTTGTGTCCTGTCCTGACTTTAACCGATTGCACTAAAAGTTTTTTGCATTATGAATACACTATCGGTCCTAAACATATTCCAATCGATTGTTATCTACAGATTTGAACTGCATAGGTCGAGCTTCGCTGGTCAAAATGCTAGGGTACATGCAGAACCGACCAAAACTAAGCCCAGTGACGTCTCATGTGGTGTGAACGTGCTCCAGGAGCCGTCTCACATGAGGTGACCGTGCTACTTGCGGTTATCGCCCACTTTGTATGATCATAGTACGAACTCAGTAGGAGCAGATGTAGGTTCCTAGTTGTTGTGGTGGAGGGATCTGAGTTAGGAGTGTATGTATTAAATCCGACTCTATCTACGTCAATGTCAAGGAAACGCTTATTTGTTTCGACAAAATTCATATTGGACCTATGATGTGTAAGTGGAATTTCGTGCGTTGGCATTCAACGCACGTTTCAGCACGTTTTCAGCCAGATAAATGAATCCCTCATTTGTATAACGCTAGAGCCATTGCCAGGATGAAAACGATTATTTGTGATATTCAACACTGGCACCTCTGAACCCAGATGTGGTAATCCAAAGAATATAATATGAGGTTTCTGACAAGGTTAGTGGTCTGATGTCAAGTTAATAGGTAAACTGCCTGCATACCAGAAGGTTTTGTAAATCTTTGAACCACAGGTATATTGTGAACGGTTCTTGACCGGATATGCTCTTCGAAGTCTCTGCCGGAAGATGTCGCTTTGAGAAAAACGACATCGGGAACCATGACCCGTCAACATGTAAGTAGAAGGAGAATGACTTTAAAACATAATGTTGTAGCACTGATCCAACTGCCTCAGTGGATGCGACCGTGAATATTGACATTTGCGTATTTCGCCTATCGTGCATCAGGTATGTGATCGCGGTGATATGCTTGTTGAGTGATGTGAATACTGATTTGGCTTCGTCCATCAAAATTAACGACTTTGATTCACCACGGAGCAAATCGCGTAATGGCTGAGAGACGCGCGCGCATTGCAGGATGAAACGACGGTAAAAGTTTACTAATCCAAGACATCGCCGGCGATCAATAAAGCTAGTGGGCTCTAGGGAGTTCAGGATTGTTCCTGTATTTTCTTCCAGTTGTGCGATACCTGAAGTTGAAAGGCTATGAACTAGGAAATCGACTGCGGTCTTACCAAAACTGCATTTGACATGACTGGACGAACGATCGAAGAGCGCAGCCAAATGCGAATTTGTTTGTCCTTATAGGTGCGAGCGACTTGTACATCAACAGGGTCAATGGAACCAAAATCGAGGCTTCTGCCAACCTCATGCATAAATCGTTGGAAGGTTTAAGCCGCACTACGTATACCGAAAGGCATACGCACAAACTCCTAGAGTCCGAACAGCGTTATAACGGCAGTCTTGGGGTTGTCTGTTTAGGCTACTGGGATTTAGTAGTAGGCCAGACGAAGGTCCAGATTGATTAAATTCATGAACCTGTTTATATTGGCTGTCAACTTGAATGCGCGGAATTTTGTAACTATCGGGTACAGTCATTCATTCATTTATCCATTCAGTCCTCTCCGTACCGGGTGGCACATGAGGCGAAGACAACTTCACGCCAGTGGTTCCGGTCTGTCGCTGCTTCCGTTGCCGTCTGCACCGTGAATCCTTGTGCATGTAGTTCGCGTTCCAACGTTCTGCGCCAAGTTTCCTCGGGCCGTCCCCTTTTTCGTTTACCTTGCGAATGATAGTGCATGGCTACCTTCGTATGCGCACTGGGATCCATCCTGCAGACATGACCGAACCACGGATCTGTTGTCATCGTTTCCGTAGCAATGTAGGTTTTACGGGATAATTTGCTAGCCCTAAGCCCAAACCTCCTCCTTTATCAGACGGGCTTGGGACCGTCCTTGGCGGAGTTCCAGGTACAGTCTCCTTGTATAAACTCAGCGAAATTTATCCAAGAACCTGAATCAATGTTCAAAAAGCGTTTATTTTATATTGTTGTAACCTATCCGTTTGTTGTTCTTGAGTTTTGAAACATCGAACTCGATGCAGCGCGGGATTAAACCGAGCGTACAATATATTCTTCGCTGTTGTCTACCAGAAAACGTAGACCTAAAATCCTTTCGTGGATAAAGAAAATACGACCTAACCGCTTTCAGTCTGGCGACGGCTTTCACGTAATCAGGGAGTCGTTGATGTGCGGTGTCCCTAACAAGCGGCGCATAATCATTGGTATGGTAATGGTTTTTAGGCAACAAATTTCAAGTGACCGAGCTGCTGCGTTATCCTATATTTTTCAGACGGAAACGTGAGGGATATAACTGCCTGCTTAACGCTACGGTAGCGGATACATTCTTGGGTCAGCAAGGACTGCCTCGAAAACCTGAATCATCTCGTCAGGGAGAGGTTCTGAGTTAATTCCATCAACATGACTATTTTTTGATGAGAATTTAGTTTAGGAAAGAGTGAAGCAATACGCACGTTCCTGTGATATGGTAGTGGCTATT